>PVJS01041791.1:0-17805 GCA_004027185.1 Glis glis
TCCTCCTCCTCCTCTTCTTCCTTCTCCTCCTCCTCCTCCTCCTCCTCCTTCTTCTTCTCTCTCTCTCTCTCTCTCTCTCTCTCTCTCTCTCTCTGTGTGTTTTCATTCCGTTTCTTTCACTTCTTTTCTTCTTGAGGTAGAAGAACAGCTTAATGCTAGCAACAGCAAGACGTGTTGGCCGGATTTCCAGCTAGACAAGCAGAAGGCGGTATTGTAGGCTGCAGAAAACCCCAGTTTATCAGCCTGATACCTCTTCTTTTTCTTTTTCTTTTTTAAATATGTCCCTGGAAACGTGATAGAATTTGTTTTACTTCTCCTCGGTTAGGAAGTAACCCTTCTGGCTTTGTTAGAAGCGTGGTTTGTAATCATTGTACCCACCCCAGATGGCTTCTGAACACCCTTTGAAATGCCATCTGTCAGGCGTGCGTCCAGCCGCCAGCCTGTCATTCTGCTACAAGAAAAGCAGAGGCGGGCCCGGCCTGGTCCTTTCTCCCCAGCCTTGCTGAATGGCGCCTGGGGAGGCTGGCCGGGGCCCAGGGAGGCCGTGGAGGGTAACCTGGTTTCCACCCCCTGGTGTCCGCAGCCTGGGAAGGTTTTGTCTGCGGGCCCCGCCCACCTCCTGCCCTGACAGCTCAAGGACCATTTGCAGTCGGTTTATTTACACAGGGAAAATGGTCCCTCTGCTCCTTTTATTTTTCCTCTCTCATTTTTTGAAGTTCTTGACTATTTCAAATCCTTCCAGGAAATTAAGACCCAGGGTGACTGTTGGCTTTAAAGTAAACCTGACAAGTTGGATATGAACACGTGACGAAGGAGAAGATGGCTACAGAAGGAAAATTAACAATGTCTGCTCCGGGCACAGCAAAGCCCAGCAGAGCTTGTGTTCGCTTTAATTTCGTCATCATCTTCTTTTTTTGGGGGGGAGTGAGGACTAAATGCTTGGAGCCTAGATATGGAGGCCGAGCCTGAGAGCTGCCGTAGAGAACAGATTTGGGGCAGATCCTTTCACGACACGTTTCAAAAAGATGCTATTTGTGGTCAGCGCTGGGATTTCCCGGGTGATGAGGACTGCTGGTGTTGTGCAAGTAGCCAGCCGGCTGAGCAGCTTTTGCCTGTGGCTCAGCACTTCAGTCTCCACCCAGACTTGCTGGCTGCTGACCTTGGCCTCCTTTGGGGAATCTTCCTCCTTTTTCTAGCTTCCAAAAGTTAGATCTTGAGCCGGGCGTGGTGGCCCACGCTTGTCATCCCAGTACTCGGGAGGCTGAGACTGGAAGATCGGGTTCTTAGACAGCCTTAGCTACTTAGTGAGGCCACCGCAACCTAGTGAGACCCTGTTTCTAGATAAAGAATAAAAAATAGGGCTGGGGGTGTAGCTCAGAGGTAGAATGCCCCTGGGTTAAAACCCCAGTACTGCAAAAAAAAAAAAAAGTTGGGTCTTCAGGAGGGTTGTGGTGATGCACACCTGTAATCCCAGTCCCTAAGAGGCTAAGACAGGAGGATCCCGGGTTTGAGGCCAGCCTCAGCAATATAGCGAGATCCTCAGCAACTCAGAGAGCCCCTGTTTCAAAATAAAAAAGGAAAAGGGCTGGAGGTGTAGCTTGGAGGTAGAACGCCCTGGGTTCAATTCCTAGTACCCCTCTCCCAAACAAAACAAAACAAAACAAAACAAAACAAAACAAAACACCAAATTTAGGTCTTTAGCCAAGTGGGATAGCACACGCCTGGAATCCCAGTGCTTGGGAGGCAGACGCAGGAGGATCACAGGTTCAAGGCCAGCCTCAGCAACTTAGTGAGACCCTTAGCAACTTAGCAAGACCCTGTTTCAAAATAAAAAATAAAATAGGTCTGGGACTATAGCTCAGAGGTAGTGCATCCCTGGATTCAATCTCTAGTAGCACCAAAAAGGAAAAAAAGTTCTTCGTGTTCATTCCAAACTTCTCAACGTCCTTTTCTACACTCTCTCCTTACATGTTCCTCTTCAGTTTCTTGCCTTCAAATGCTTCTGGTTTACTCATCAACTGATCACTCCCAAGTTTCTGTTCCAAGATCCATTCTCACCTTCAGACTTCAAAGGTCAGAGGTGCCTCTCTGCCCCAAAGCGCGTGATCGCAAACGTGACATATGATCGCGAATGTGACATATTCCAAGTGAGCTCTGAATCCCCCACCCCCAGTCTCCTCAGTCTCTGTAAATGGCACAACCCGTTCCCCAGTCAAAAAAGAAATCGAGCGAGGCGTGGTGGTGCACGCTTGTCATCCCAGTACTTGGGAGGCGGAGACCAGAGGATCTGGGTTCGCGGCCAGCCTCAGCTACTTAGTGAGGCCCTCCGCAACGTTGTGAGACCCGGTTTCAAAATAAAGTATAAAAAATAGGGCTGGGGGTGTAGCTCGGAGGTAAAACGCCCCTGGGTTCAATCCCAGGTACTGCAAAAAAAAAAAAAAAGCCGATGCATTTTAAAATGTGTTTAGCCTGAGTAAAGTATACAACAGGTCTTGAGGGTTTTGACCTCTGGGACTTCCAGGTATACACTGTGGGCGTGTGGAACATGGTCACTCACGCAGGCAGGGGATCAGAGAGTGCAGGGCGCCAGGAACGTGGGAGCTGCTGGGCACAGACAGTTGCTTATTTATGATTTTCAAGTTGAAGGGAGAGAGTCCTAGCAACAGGCAAGAGGCTCTGCTTATTAAATAGGAAAACTTGAAATCACGTTGATTGACGATTTCTTGCAATGCTGAGCCGGGCTCCCTTCATTTGAATGCAGGAGCAGAAATCCCTATTTTTTCCCCTCTTTTTTCGTGTCCCATAACATGTCACGCAGACTCCTAGTACATACTGTGCAATCGCTCTGTGGTTGTGCTCGGTTGATTTGTAAGCCACATTCTGATCATTTGGTTCACGCTCTGCGGCTGGGCTAACCTGGTAGCTCCTAGCCCGGCCTCTGAGCGCATCTCATGCCAGACACCGTCGCACTCATTAGCCATTGAGAATACGGTCCCTTTAGTTCAGGGGGACACGTTTTCTACCAGATGCAGAGCCCTCCTCTGTCGTGAGGACTCGCCCGCCGCCCCGTTTTGCCAAGTGTATTTATTTATTTATTTTTTATTTATTTATTTATTTTTTTTGCGGTACCGGGGATTGAACCCAGGGGCGTTCTACCTCCGCGCTACACCCCCGGCCCTATTTTTTATACTTTATTTTGAAACCGGGTCTCACAAAGTTGCAGAGGGCCTCACTGAGGAGAGAGAGAGAGAGAGAGAGAGCTGAGGTTGGCCTCGAACCTGGATCCTCCGGTCTCCGCCTCCCAAAGTACTGGGATTACAAGCGTGCGCCACCACGCCCGGCCGCCAAGTGTATTAATGACTGAGAGAGTGGCAGCTTTGTCCTGGGGGGCTGCCCAGCCACACGGCCACATCTCCAGCCGCGTGTTCCTGCAGGGGGCGCCACTGTCATCAAAGGGCTTACTGTGTCCCATGTGCCCCGTCTATCCAGCACGAGGAGTTCTTGTTCTTAAATAATTTTATTGGTACATTGTAATTAAACAACATGGCGGGATTCAAAGTGATCCACTTCGACATACATCCATCACTTGGCGTGTTTCCCTCCGCACCCCACCCGCCTCCCTCCCTGTCCGTGTTAGTGAGATCCGTAGTGAGGCCTTCCTAGGTGGACGGAGCACCATTCCAACTGCTTCCTCCTCGGTCCTCCTCCATCCCCTCCCCGCCTCCCTCCTCCAACCCCGTCCACTCTTCTCCTGCTCTCTCTCATTTATCTGAAGCCCCTTTTGTTTCCTATTTTTTCTTTAGTGTATATAGACCACATTTTCTTTTTCCTTTTTTTTTTTTTTTGCGGTACTGGGGATTGAACCCAGGGGCGTTCTACCTCCGCGCTACACCCCCGGCCCTATTTTTTATACTTTATTTTGAAACCAGGTCTCACGAAGTTGCGGAGGGCCTCACTAAGGAGAGAGAGAGAGAGAGAGAGAGAGAGAGAGAGAGAGACAGGGAGAGAGAGAGCTGAGGCTGGCCATGAACCCGGATCCTCTGGTCTCTGCCTCCCAAAGTACTGGGATTACAAGCGTGCGCCACCACGCCCGGCCCCCCCTTTTTTTTTGGTGGTACTGGAGATGGAGAATTGAACCCAGGGGCATCCTACCTCCGAGCTACACCCCCAGCCCTATTATTTATTTATTTATTTATTTATTTATTTATTCATTCATTTTATTTTACGGTACTGGGGATTGAACCCAGGGGCTTCTACCTCTGAGCTACACAGCCAGCCCTCTTTTTTATTCTTTATTATTTTCCTACCTCCGGACTACACTCCCGGCCCTATTTTTTATTCTTTATTTGGAAACAGGGTCTCACTAAGTTGCAGAGGGCCTAAGTAGTTGAGGGTGGCTGCGAACCCACGATCCTCCTGTCTCAGCCTCCCAAGTACTGGGATGACAAACGTGCGCCACCATGCCTGGCTTTATTTATTTATTTTGAAACAGGGTCTCACTAAGTTGGGGAGGGTCTCACTAAGTTCCTGAGGCTGGCCTTGAACCTGGGATCCTCCTGTCTCAGCCTCCCAAGTACTGCGATTACATGCTTTTGCCACCACACCCGGATTAAACCACATTTTCTTTATCCATTCATCGACTGGCGGGCACCTAGGTTTTAGCCATTGTGAATTGAGGTGCACAGAGATTTTGAGGCTCGTAATAAAATATAAACTGCTTAGGCTGTGAGCGGAGAGCGGATACCTTGTTAGTATTTATTGGAGTTCTAATGCTGCTGCATCTTGTGTCTTTTTTCTTTTTTTGTGGTACCAGGGATTGAACCCAGGGGCATTCTACCTCCGAGCTCCACCCCCAGCCCTATTTTATTCTTTATTTGGAAACAGGGTCTCACTAAGTTGCGGAGGGTCTCACTAAGTAGCTGAGGCTGGCTGCGAACCCGGATCCTCCGGTCTCAGCCTCCCAAGGGGTCAAACCCTCCATCCATCCCTTACCAGCGCTGGGGCCCCCTCTCTCCTCCTGGAGCCTGGAAGTGAGGATCCTGTGCTCTGGGAAGGAAGTCGCCTTACCTATCCCCGCCTGGCCCTCAGCCCGGAGCCCCAGGCATGCCAGCACACTGGCCAGGCAGGTTTAATGACAGCTGGAGGTGGGGCTTCCTGTTCTCTTGACTGATGGCGTGCGTGCCTTGGTCTTTTCTGCTGCAGGCACCACCCGATCTCCGCGAGAAGGCGAAGTTCCTGGCGTGGATTACAACTTTCTGACTGTGAAGGAGTTCTTGGACCTCGAACAGAGCGGCACTCTCCTGGAAGTTGGCACCTATGAAGGTGAGCAGCCGCGGGCCCCAGCTCCAGGCAAAGCGCCGTTCCCACTGGGGAGTTCGGCACAGGAAACAGCCGGCCGGGCGCACCTGTCATCCCAGTACTCGGGAGGCTGAGACAGGAGGATCACAGGTTCAAGGCCAGCCTCAGCAACTTAGCGAGACTCTCGGCAACCTCACGAGACCCCGTTTCACAACAAAAAAATTTTGAAAAAGGACTGGGGGTGTAGCTTGGAGGTAGAATGCCTCTGGGTTCGGTCCCCTGTACCCCCAAATTAAAACAACAACAGCAACAATAGGATATTGCGGGTTCCCTAATAGGATTAATAGTAATACAATACATAGACTAAGGCTGTGGGGAGCTCTTTGTCATTGGTTTCTTTTTCTTCAGATGTTTTCTCTTTTCAATTGTGAGTTTACATGTATCATGTTTAAAGGTGGATGTGCATGGCGTTCTAGAGAACAAGAGACAGAAGGTGGCCAGATAGGGCTTGGTGTTTTAATCTTGAATGAATGAAGTACTGTTTTTGCCACTAGCTGGTTTTTGGCGCTTTTAAGCGGAAAATACATTTACAGAGTTCATAAAACAGCATATTTTTAAAATATTTGGTGAGTCATATCCTTCATCTGCCTGTCTCCCGCCTGTCTGATTTCCAATTCAGTACGACAGTGTTATTGGCAGTTTCAGGTGACTTGTCTGAAGTGTCTTTATGTAAATAGAAGCACGCATGTGCACACACACCCGCGTGTGCTCTCATCTCTCCTGTTTTACACAGAGGAAATAAACAGGGCCGCTGCTTGGCACCTTGCTCTTTTTATGTGATGTCGTGTCTTAATAGGTCTTCACAGTTCAGTAAAATGGCTTTTCTCGTTTTCTCTTTCTTTCTTTCTTTCTTTCTTTCTTTCTCTCTCTCTCTCTCTCTCTCTCTCTCTCTCTCTCTTTCTCTCTCTCTCTCTCTCTCTCTCTCTCTCTGTGGATTGAACCCAGAGGGGCATTCTACCTCCAAGCTCCACCCCAGCCCTATTTTTTATTCTTTATTTTGAAACAGGGTCTTTCTTTCCCTCCCTCCCTTCCTTCCTTCCTTCCTTCCTTCCTTCCTTCCTTCCTTCCTTCCTTCTTCTCTGTGGATTGAACCCAGGGGCATTCTACCTCCGAGCTACACCCCCAGCCCTATTTTTTATTCTTTATTTTGAAACAGGGTCTCACTAAGTTGTGGAGGGCCTCACTAAGTAGCTGAGGCTGGCCGCGAACCCGGATCCTCCAGTCTCAGCCTCCCAAGTACTGGGGTGACAAGCATGCGCCACCACACCTGGCTTCTCCCTGCTGTTTGTTATGATGGCTATACTGGTTTACGTCCAATACATAAGGATCCCTTTTTCCGAATCTCTACTAGCATTGTTAGTTTGGGTTCTCTGGATAATCGCCGTTCTTACTGGAGTGAGATACTATCTCATCGTGACTTTGATTTGCACTTCAAATGATTAGTGATGCTGAGAACTTTATTTTTCTTGTTGATCATTTATCTTTAAAATCTTACATGTTCTGAAAACAGTACTGTAGCTTGATTGTTCTTTGGGGTGTTAGTATTTGAGGCAGAAGTGGTGTGGTATAATGCTATTTACTAGGTCAGATTATTAATTTGATCATGGTTATGTTATATGTAGCTCTTTATAAACGCTTAAAATTGAGATTTATTGGATAATCAAAAGGGCATTTTATTTATTAATTTATTTGTTAATTTACTTATTAGTAGTGGGGACTGAACCCGGGGCATTGTACCTCTGAGCTACACCCCCAGCCCTATTTTCTCTTTTATTTATTTTTTAATTAATTAATTTTTTTTTTTGTGGCACCGGGGATTGAACCCAGGGGCATGCTACCTCTAGGCTACACCCCCAGCCCTAGTTTTTTATTCTTTATTTTGAAACACGGTCTCCCTAAGTTGAGGAGGGCCTCACTAAGTAGCTGAGGCTGGCCGTGAACTAGGATCCTCCTGTCTCAGCCTCCCAAGTACTGGGATTAAAAGCGTGCACCACCACGCCCAGCTCAAAAGGCATGTAAAGGTTAAAACAAAGGGTAAGAGGTAGGCATGCTGTCATATGCCTCTAACCCCAATTCTTGGGAGACTGAGACAGAAGGATCGCAGGTTCGAGGACAGTCTCAGCAACCTAGCAAGACAGTGTTTCAAAACTAAAAATAAAGCCGGGCGTGGTGGTGCACGCTTGTAATCCCAGTACTTTGGGAGGCGGACACCGGAGGATCTGGGTTCGCGGCCAGCCTCAGCTCTCGCTCTCTCTCTCTCTCTCTCTCTCTGTCTCTCTCTCTCTACCTAGAGAGGCCCTCCGCAACTTCGTGAGACCCGGTTTCAAAATAAAGCATAAAAAATAGAGCCTGGGGCGTAGCGCGGAGGTAGAACACCCCTGCGTTCAATCCCTGGTACCGCAAAAACAAACAAACAAACAAACAAACAAACAAACAAAAAAAACTAAAAATTAAATAGGGCTGGGGGTGAGGCTCAGTGGTAGAACATCTCTGGATTCAATTTCTAGTATCATATACACACCAGAAAAGGACAAATAGAAAGTTGGTCATGGTATTAGGGACAGTATAGCTTCGATGTGCTCAAGCCCCTGCTTCAGGTGGTGGCTAAAAGTTACATAATGATCACGGATCATCGACTTGCCGTTTCTGGTTGGATATTCTCTAGGGGGGACACGAGCATTGTTTTTATTCCTATTGCTCATTTTTCAATTGTGAGTATACAATGAACAGTGTTTAAATGTTCATCAAATTGCCAAGGGTAAGAAGAAAAAAAAATTGCCCGCTGTGAAGGGAGGAACATTATTTGGGGTCTGGCTAATTATCGGTTGGCGTAGCTCCCTGGATGTGGACATGATGATGGCGGGCGGGCTGGGCGGGGATCTGCAAGGGACGAAGGTCCAGGAGCCTGCAGAGGAGGGGGGGAGGGCTGCACCAGGAGCTTCCTGTCCACGTGACTCTCGAGCTACCTGTCCGCGGCCACAGAACTACAACGCGGATCCTTTTTGGCAAGCAGACAATGAATGGCCCCATCTGAAATCAGTTGTTTTGCCAACCCAAGAAGCCCGAGTCCCCACAGATAAAACACGTCCATTTGCAGTTTAGGACAGTCACAGGGAGAGTATGGAGTGGGAAAGCAAAGGCTGGTGATTAATTTTGTTGTTGTTATTATTATTGTTATTATTATTTTATTATATATGTGTGTGTGTTACTGGGGTTTGAACCCCCAGGGGCATTCTACCTCTGATCTACACCCTCAGCCCTTTTTATTTTGGAAACAGAATCTCACTAAGTTACTGAGGGTCTCACTAAGTTGCTGAGGGTCTCGCTAAGTTGATGAGGCTAGTCTCGAACCTGCGATCCTCCTGTCTCAGCCTCCCAAGTACCAGGATGATGGGTGTGCACCACCACACCCAGTGAGGGTTTGTGATTTAGACAACAGCTTAGTTTAGAAAAAGAGAAATAGGCTTCCTTTATTCAGCTGTTTATGGAAGAAGTTCTACACAGGCGGAGGAGAGTCTCCTTCCTACTTCCCTCTATCACTGCGACAAGGGTCGCTGTGTCATGGCTGCATCTTTAGGTGGGAAAGCCAGGCCAGCAGCACTGAGTAACCATTTCAGGGTTGCACAGCAGTTCTAGTGGCCAGCCCAGGAACCAAACCCAGCCCAGTCTGACTTTCAGATCCTACAGCTACTAATTCCTGAAAATTCCTGGAAGAATATCCCAGATGTAACAAATAATCCATCAGTACTTCAACATAACTTCCTGGTATTGAAAAATAGGGCAGTAAATATTTCTCAGAAAAATGCCTGATTGTCTTCAGTGAAACTATGTTTCTTTTTTTTTTTTTTGGTGGTACCAGGATTGAACTCAGGGGTGTTCTACCTCCGCGCTACACCCACCGCCCAATTTTTTTATACTTTATTTTGAAACCGGGTCTCACGAAGTTGTGGAGGGCCTCACTAAGTTGTGGAGGGACTCACTAAGTAGAGAGAGAGAGAGAGAGAGAGAGAGAGAGGCAGGGAGAGAGAGAGAGCGAGAGAGCTGAGGCTGGCCGTGAACCCGGATCCTCTGGTCTCCGCCTCCCAAAGTACTGGGATTACAAGCATGTGCCACCACGCCCGGCATGAAACTATGTTTCTGTGAATGCTGTCTGGTTCTGTTGGAGTTGAAATTTTCTTATGCCCCAAATTAACCTTTTCCACTAAAAAGCAGAGTGCAGTGCTCTTTAGCCTTTGACCTTTTTAGTGGTTTAATTCCCCTACCCTCTGAGATGGCCCATATTTTGGGGGGCGGGGATCAACTGGAATCTGTTATGATGTTGACTCTCATAAGCTGAGAGCAAAGCAGAATTTTTGGTTGTTTTTTTTTTTTTTGCGGTACCAGGGATTGAACCCAGGGGCGTTCTACCTCCGCGCTGCACCCCCGGCCCTATTTTTTTATACTTTATTTTGAAACCGGGTCTCACGAAGTTGCGGAGGGCCTCACTAAGGAGAGAGAGAGAGAGAGAGAGAGAGAGAGAGAGAGAGAGAGAGACAGGCAGGGAGAGAGAGAGAGAGCTGAGGCTGGCCGCAAACCCGGATCCTCCGGTCTCTGCCTCCCAAAGTACTGGGATTACAAGCGTGCGCCACCACGCCCGGCTCAAAGCAGAATTTTTATTAAATGCCAAATACTGAGCCGGATGCATTGGTGCATGCATATCATCCCAGGACTTGGGAAGCTGAGACAGGAGGATCACGGGTTTGAGGCCAGCCTCAGCAACTTAGACCATTTCAAAATAAAAAATAAAAGAGGGGCTGGTGGCATATAGTTCAGAGATAGACACCCCTGGGTTCAACCCTTATTTGCACAAAAGAATAAATTCCAGGTTCTGTGGTAGGAAGAGTGCTGGAGGGATCCTTGCAGAGCCACATGTGTCACGGCCTCCCCTGGGCCAGTCCTGGGCTGGCGGTGGCTGTCTCATCTGTGTTGAGGTGCAGGCAGGCTCTGCAGTCTCGCTGCCCTCTGCCACGGAGCTGCGCCCGCCAGCACGCTACCTAACGGGCCGTGTCTACAAGGGGATAATCGCGGGCTTCCTTTTAGGTAGGACTAAACGCGACAGTAATTGGAAAGGGCTTAGTGTCGACACACGCAAGCTCTCAATCAGCGTTAGCACTCATATTTACACACTCGACTGCTCTGAAATCCCCACCCCCCTTCTCCTCCTGGGTGAGCCAGCAGAGCCGCTGTGAAATCACTTCCTTTGCTTCCCAGATACCAACCATCTTTTTTTTTTTTTTTTTGCAGTACCGGAGGTTGAACACAGGGACGTTCTACCTCCGCGCTACGCCCCCGGCCCTATTTTTTATACTTTTATTTTGAAACCGGGTCTCACGAAGTTGCGGAGGGCCTCACTAGGTAGAGAGAGAGAGAGAGAGAGAGAGAGAGAGAGAGAGAAGAGCTGAGGCTGGCCGTGAACCCGGATCCTCCGGTCTCTGCCTCCCAAAGTACTGGGATTACAAGCATGCGCCACCATACCCGGCCCAACCATCTTTCTTCCCTCCTTGAATTTCTTTCGTTCAGCCTCATACTGAGGCCAGACAGGAAAAACCTAGCACCACAATGCTCTTGAAAGCCAGATGCCTTAAAAATTTTTATCAATGGACTTGATGGCTAGGTGTGGTGGTGTATGCTCCTAATCCTGGTACTTGGGAGGCTGAGACAGGAGGATTGCAGGTTGCAGGCCAGCCTCTGCAACCTAGTGAGACCCTCAGCGACGTAGCGAGACCCTGTTTCAAAATAAAAAAAAAATGAAAAGGGTTGTGAGTGTAGCTCAGAGGTAGGACACCCTTAGGTTCAATCCCCAGTTTAAAAAAAAATACTCAATTGCTATGATTCAGATAAGTGTCCCCTGAGGCTCATGTGTTGGAGGCTGGTCCCCAGCACTAGGCACTACTGGGAGGTAGAAGAAGCTTTGGGGGGGGCTAGTTAGAAGCCTTCCAGCCACATGGGGACATATCTCTGAAGGGGACATTAGGACCCTGGCCCCTCCTCCTTGCCTCTGTCTGCTTCCCCGCTGCATGAAGGGAGCAGATTGCTCATCCTGCACCCCACACACCACCATGGTCTGTTGTCTTGCCACCAGTCCAAAGCAAAAGGGCCGTCAGGTCACCAACTGGAACCTCTGAGACCACGACGAGCCAAAATAAAATGTCCTCTTTTTAAGTTGATTATCTCAGAGCCGGACGCCACGATGCACACCTGTAATCCCAGTACTTGGGAGGCTGACACAGGAGGATCGCAAGTTGGAGGCCAGCCTCAACAACTTAGTGAGACTCTGTTTTAAAATAAAAAAAAATGACTGGGGGTGTAGCTCAGAGATAGAATGCCCCTGGGTTCAGTCTCCAGCACCACATACACAAAAATTAAATAAATAAATAAATAAATGGGCTGGGGTGTGGAATAATTCCTACAATCAAGGACTTAAAAATATATAAATCTAAGTTGCTTGCCCTCCCCGCTAGGTAACCACTGCTAGTGTATCTATTTGCAAATGCCCAGAAAATTTCTCCTCAACAGCATTTACATCTGCGTCCCTGTTTAGTTTATTCTTCTTGCCCTTTGCACTTAACATGCCCGGGAGCTCTTGCCACAGTATCCCACACAGTCCACTTTATAAAGGCGGCGCAGTGTCCACTGCATGGATTTACCTAACCAGACCTCGGCAAATGGACATTCAGGATGCCCCTCCCTCACTGCCCCGCCCCCACTTGTTGTTGATGTTGTTATAAACACTGGTGCAGTGAGCACCCGTGCACAAATATCTCCTTACACTATTACTTGTAGAACTGTAGGGTCAGTTCCTGGCCATGCAATTTTTTTTCTTTTAACATTATGTTGCTCAGGTTGGTTTCGAACCCCCAGGCTCAAGCGGTTCTGCCTCGGCAGTTCAGTTTCAAAGCCCTTTTATGCATATACAATTCATTTCAACAAGTATTTATGGAGCCTTTATTTTGACCTGAGCCCAGAGTTACGATGTACTGGGCAGAAGATGGAAGCAGCTCTGTGGTGGAGGGTGTGTGTGTGTGTGTGTGTGTGGTACTAGGGGCATTCTACCTCCAAGATACACCCTCAGCCCTTTTTAATTTTTAAATTTATTTTATTTTATTTTTGGTGATACTAGGGATTGAACCCAGGGATATTCTACCTCTGAGCTACACCCCCAGCCCAATTTTTTATTTTTTATTTTGAAACGGTCTCACTAAGTTGTGGAGGCCTCACTAAGTAGCTGAGGCTGGCCACAAACCTGTGATCCTCCTGTCTCAGCTTCCGAAGTACTGGAATTACAAGCGTGTGCCACCATGCCAGGCTCTATTTTTTTTTTTTTTGAAACAGGGTTTTGCTAAGTTGCTGAGGGGCTTACTAAGTAGCTGAGGCTGGCCGTGAACCTGCGATCCTCCTGTCTCAGCTTCCCAAGTACTGGGTTTACAGGCATGCACCACTGCGCCCGGCTTGCTTCTGGTTTTTAATTATTTATTTTTGCTAACAATGAAGCAGTACATTTTATGTGTGTGTTTCTCTTCAGAGTGTATTGTCTGAGCTGGTGTGGTGCATGCCTGTATTCCCAGCTACTTGGGAGGGTCACTTGAGGTCGTAAGATTGAGACCAGCCTGGCCAACACAGATCCTATATATTTAAAAAAAAAAAAAAGCATTATGTGCACGACTCAGCCAGTCAGTTCTTCTAAGAAGCCTGTGAGGTGGGTCCTGTTTACAGAAGCTCAACATGAGGCCCAGAGATGCCGGCCATCTTTGCTGAGTTAACCAGGTGAACCGGGGCTGGCGCTGGATTCACACCCAGGCCCCCCAGCTCCAGGGTCTGTACCCTTCAGCCCTCAGCCTGAGACTAAATACATGTAAAGGATTTTAAGAAAAGCTTAGAGCATTCTGAGAGGGGAACTGTGGGGTCTCTCATAGCAAGGGTGCTGCCTGTCATGTGGTGTTGGGGGGACCCCTAGAGTGGTTGGCACTGCTGCACGTGGAAGAGAGCAGCTCGGGGCAGCGCTGGAGCTCAGTAGTCAGTGTGTACCCCGAGGCCTGACTCCAGAGGGATCAGGCATGATGAGAAGGTTCTAGAAAGTTCTAGAAGGGAGCCGCAGCAACCATGCCCTGCTCCCATGAGCTCTATCCAGTGCTGGGAATGCCCAGTGTCCTCGGCTGTGAAATATGGTAGCCACCAGCCCCACGGGATTCCTGAGACCGAGCAGCTGAATTTTAAATTAAATTGAATTTAATATAAGCTTAAGCAGCCAGGCGTGACTGGTGGCTGCCACGTGCATGTCAGTGTTCTTCTAGAAGGAAAGCTCGGGGAAGGACGGGCACGGGGCGGTGGAACCCCTCTCCCTCCTTGCTACCGGCTGCACATAGCGAAGCGCGTCTGGAGCTAAGCGCCTTTTAAAATGCGTGGTTTTCAATCCTCCCAAAGAGGACGGTGATCTCCTTTCGTGGCGACGCTCTGTGACATTCGCTGTGACAAGAAGCATGAACTGGTAAAGCCTCAGCGCCCGGAACCTTCCGGTCTCTGCCAGGACCAGCATTTGCCTGAGATGTACACAGGCAGAAGCATAGGCTGTAAGAGCTGGAGATGCCACAGGGCCTGTCTCTGCAGATGGCCGAACTGGGGACCACACCTGGCCCTGGTCACGTCACACCACGTCACAGGCAGATCTAGGGTGCTATAAATGCCCTGCTGCCCGAAATTGGAGTCCTCTTTTATAGCCTTGGTGACTACTGATTCACTAAGGACGTGAACAGGGCGCCAGTGGCCTATGCCTGTAATCCCAGTACTTGGGAGGCTGAGACAGGAGGATCGCAGGTTTGAGGCCAGCCTCAGAACTTAGTGAGGCCCTATTTCAAAATAAAAATTAAGCCGGGCATGGTGGTGCACACTTGTAATCACAGTACTTGGGAGGCTGAGACAGGAGGATCGCAGGTTCAAAGCCACCCTCGGCAACTTAGTGAGACCCTGTTTCCAAATGAGAAATAAAATTAGACTGGGGTATAGCTTGGAGGCAGAATGCCTCTGGGTTCAATCCCCAGTACCAAATATATATATATATATATATATATATACATATATATATATAAACAAAAGCAGGTATGGTTATTGTCTTTATGGTTCTTTTCTAGTAGATAAGACACATCATTCAAAACTCAAACAAATAGTTGGGCGTGGTGGCGCACACTTGTCATCTCAGTACTTGGGAGGCTGAGACAGGAGGATCCGGGTTTGCGGCCAGCCTCAGCTACTTAGGCCCTCCGCAACTTAGTGAGACCCTGTTTCAAAATAAAGAATAAAAAAATAGGGCTGGGGGTGGAGCCTGGAGGTAGAATGCCCCTGGGTTTAATCCCCAGTACTGCAAAAAAAAAAAAATCAAACAAATATTCAATTGATTGATTGTAAGTATGTTGAGATCTTTCAAGGAAGCCAGGGCATGGTGTTGGCACACACCTGTGATCCCAGTACTTGGAGGCTGAGACAGGAGGATCACAGGTTTGAGACCAGCTTCAGTGACTTAGAGAGATCCTGTTTCAAAATAAAAAATAAAAAGGGCTGGGGGGGGTGTAGCTCGGAGGTGGAATGCCTCTGGGTTCTGGGTTCGAGCCCCAGTACCTTATTCCCCCCCTCCTCCCCATAAAAAAGCTCTTTAAAAGTGAGAATTATATGACCAATTCCCTGTCTGTGGAATTGGCCCGCGGAAGCAGCGGTTGAAGGTGAGCTGCTGGGCGAGTTGGAGTTAGTTTGCCGGATGCAGCACATAACTCCAGAGCACCCTGCTCTGCGTTTCCTCCAGCAGCCGGAGCTGGGGTTGGCTTTGATCTGCATGGGTGATGATGGGGGGAGACCCCACGGAATCTGGAGGTATTTATGGAATTCAGCAGCTGGATTCGGTACCGCGTTGGTTAGGGTGAGAAGGAGGTAGAAGAGGGAGGTGGGGTGATCCTCCTAAGAGAATGACTAGCCTCTGTCTCCTAGAACTGGGTAGATGGTGGCGCCATTTGTTAAGATAAGAAATACTGTAACTGGCTCCGTCCTGCCTACCAGCTGGACTGGTGACGGTCACACATATTCTCAACCGAGCAGAGAGCCTCCGGCTACCTAAGAGCCTGACCGCCATCCCTCACCTGGTGTGGAAGTTATTGGTAGAAACTGCTCTGCAGTTTCAACCAACTCCTCATTCTGTCACCCAGGCAAGGCAGATAAGAACTCCTTGGCCCAACTTCCTAATCGTGTGCTGAGCTAATTTATTGGATGCGGTGCTTGAAATGGGAGGGAATGGGGTGGGAATTGGGGGAGGCATGTCTGCCTCTACCACCCTGAACCACAGCAGGATGTATGATTACAATGCACCAATAAATCAGTAAATAAATCAAAAGAAATGCAGCAACGCAACCCTCTCCCTTTGCCTCTGCAAGACAGGTTGCTGCCCGGGTCAGCCTGGGGGATGTCTCTAGGAGAGCATTTGTTGACAAGAGACAGACTATTCGGTGGGGTGGATCTGAACATGCCTGTTTTACAAATGGCTCTGGGCAGAAGAGACTGATTATACACTTGGAGCATCGTGAAGGTTTCCCGTCAGCATGCGATTGCGGTGCCAGGGTGACATTTCAAATTGGAGTTATGGGTTGCATATTTCTGCATGTTAATTAGGAAGGGGATGTCGGCCTTCAATAAGGATATTGTTTTGCTTCCTGGAAGGTCCGCAGAAAATCAGCTGCCAGCGGATACTTTTGGGGGACGCAGAGATAAAGCAGGGTGAAGAGTTGTGTGTGTTTGTCATTGAGGAGATGGAGACCGTCTGGAGTCCTGTTCTTTGGCAGGATCTGGCAGCCGTCTGCTGCGATAAGCTCTGTTGGCAAACTCTGCCCTGGAATGTTCTCTGTTGATAATGCAAGCAACCGAGGGGAATCTGCGCTGTCATTGGCTGTTCCTTTGGGAGCTGGGGCCAGGGAAGTTTTTCTGAACTCCCTGCTCGGAGATCCCCAGAGATTTCTGCAGCTCAGAGCATCCATGTCAGAGATAGACAGATTTTTGTTTTAATGCTAGTCATCATCGATGAATTGTGAACCTCTCAGTTTCTTCTTCTAACAGTGGGGATATTTGGTACCTTTTTTGGTAAGATTACGTGTTAAGTTGTATTCTTCTTAGTCTCACCTTCAAAGGCACTGGTGATGGCAGACGTGTAATTATAGGACATGGGTTTATTACCCTCCTGTGCATGCAAGTTGTATTTTTGCAGGGTGGGGCGGATCAGAAAAGGAATAGTAAGGAGAAAGCAATGGGAGTTTTATGAATGATACCATCGAGCGTTGAGCAAGCAGGTGACAGAGGGACGTGAGGCAGATCAGTGGCAGTTCCTATGACGGGGAGGAGAATGCCATGAGTCACGTTGCTAAAAACCAGATCAGTGCTGCAGGCATTAACTAGGATCTCAGGCTGGAATCCACGTGGATTGTCTCTGCTTGTTCATTTACTTGTTCTGTAAAGAATTACTGAGTAAGTATGCCTGGTACGGTGTTAGACCTGGGACGCAGAGGCGCACACAGCCAGGTCTGGCCCCTGTCATTGTGGAGCATGTAGTACTGACTAAACGGCAGTGTAGCTGTGTGTGGTGGTGCACACCTATAATCCAAGTATTTGGGAGGCTGAGACAGGAGGATCACAGGTTCGGGGCCAGCCTCAGCAACGTAGTGAGACTCTCAGCAACTTAGTGAGATTCTGTTTCAAAACAAAAAGGGATGGAGTGTAGCTTGGAGGCAGAATACCCCTGGGTTCAATCTCCATTACTCCTCTCCCCTCAAAAAAAACCAAAAACCAATAATGCAAAGGACATTATGAAGGAGAGGCACAGGTTTCCCTGTTAACATATAAGACCTGCTATGGAGCCAGCCATGGTGGCGCACGTCTGTAATCCCAGTACCTGGGAGGCTGAGACAGGAGGATTGCAGGTTCAAGGCTAGTGCATGGTAATTTAGTGAGACCCTGTTTCAAAATAAAAGAGAATATAGGGCTGAGGGTGTAGCTCAGAGGTAGAACGCTCTTCGATTCAATCCCCAGTAACACACACACACACATACACACACACACATACACACACACACATACACACACACACACACACACACACAAACAAAAAACAAAAAAAGTGGATCCATAAATCTAGTCAATCTAGTGTCTGCTCTCATGGATATTACAGTTCAGGAGAGGAGTGGTTACATTTCCAGAAATAATAATATATGGTGAGATTCACTCTTCAACAATGTAACAGGTGCTTCCGTTGGTCCTTGCAACATAGGAACCCGAAGCAAGTGTGGGATCAGACATCACTGACGATGGTATATCTCCCTAAAAGCTCTTCCAGAATGCCAGGGTTTCAACCCCCAGCACTGGAGGAGGAGGAGGAGGAGGAGG
>PVJS01041792.1:0-17804 GCA_004027185.1 Glis glis
CAGGTCTCACGAAGTTGCAGAGGGCCTCACTAAGTAGAGAGAGAGAGAGAGAGAGACAGCAAGAGGGAGAGAGAGCGAGATAGCTGAGGCTGGCCGCGAACCTGGATCCTCCGGTCTCCGCCTCCCAAAGTACTGGGATTACAAGCGTGTGCCACCACGCCCAGCCTCAAACTACCATTTTAGAAAACTGACTTAGACCTATCTCCTGGGGATATATATATTGCCACCTTAAAAAATTGAGTCCCTGGTGACAAGGAAGAAATGAGAATGCTATTGTGGACAAAACCAACTATGTCTGCCACAAAAAAGTAATAGAAAAAATAATCTTAGCCAGACATGGTGGCACATGCCTGCAGTCCCAGTAGCTAGGAGGCTGAGAAAGCAGGATCGCAGGTTCGAGGTCAGCCTCTTCAATTTAGCAAGGCCCTCAGCAACTTAGCAAGAGCCTGTTTCACATAAAAAAAATAGGACTGGAGGTATAGCTTGGAGGTAGAACAACCCCTGGATTTAATCCCCAGTGCCACAAAATCATCTTGCTATTTGGGGAAATATCTCCATTATTACAAAAATAGATGCATTTGCTACATGTCAATAATACCATTGTACCATTAAAAACAAGCATCTTATAAAAGCTGAAGGACTACAGGCTCAAGGTCAAGACTTCAGAGTCCTGACATTAAAGTGAGAACAACAATCAAAGGATCAATAACGGCTCTGTCTTAGGAAAGTCATTGTTGCTATTCCTAAAAGGTGGCTGATGAGCATTTACCTCCCATGGGTCTTGGAGGTGAAGGCTGATGCAGTCAATTCTAGCTTGCTTCCTGGAAGGGGTGAAAGCAAGGAGCAAGACAGGAAACTCAATATTTATTTCAGTTAATTGTTTAAAACCACTTGACTCGATGTTGGTAGGACAAAATGGAATGGCAAATTTAAAACTCAAATCAAGCTCTTGCCTTCCTTGTAGCCAACATTTTAACAGTATCCCTTGCCCTTCAACCAAGGACATCAAAGGGTTTGATAAAAGAAATGTGCACCCTCCTTAGCCTTCAGCTCAGTGGCAAAGTCTATGATTATTTGAGGTCAGAGAGTGAGGCAGCACTTTATGAGGTCCCCTTTTCATGAGGAAGGTGCTCTCTCTGGTTGTTCTTGAAATAGACACTACAGAAAATAAAAACAAAGCCGAGTATAGTGGTGCATGCCTGTAATCCCAGTGCTTGGAAGGCTGAGACAGGAGGATCACAGGTGAGAGGCCAGACTCAGCAACTTAGTGAGGCCCTCAGCAACCTAGCAAGGCCCTGTTTCAAAATAAAAGATAAAAAGTTCAGGGGCTGTAGCTTGGAGGTAGAATGCCCCTGGGCACAATCCCCAGTACTGATAAATAAATAAATAAATAAATAAATAAATAAATAAATAGATACATGATGGATGGATGGATAGATAGATAGATAGATAGATAGATAGATAGATAGACAAACAAATGGAAGTGCTTTAAACCAGATCAGGACCATTGGCATCCACCCATTTGAAAGCAAGATACAGGGGATAAATGTGACCATTTTAAAATAAATTCACAGTGCTTCCACAAGACCTTGATATTTCACATAATATTCTCAAAATTAGACATAAAACAGCAGGACACATTAAAACTCAAATATTACCAAGATTTGAAGTAACAGCCATGTAATGAAAATCCAAAAAAAACACAAGAAGGAGCCTTTGCTAGCCTAAAGGGCAACAAAGAGAAATTTCTAGGGTATTCTGACTGTAGAACGCAGAATCTAAATTACAACTGTGATTCAAGTATTGGGTTTCTAATGTACTTTAATGACTTTCAAATTTGTAATTTAAAGATGTCTTGACTTCAAACAAGAAAGCATGGAATTTAAAAGATGAAACTTGAATGAAATATAATTCTGATTCAGATTTAAATTGGAGAAAAGGAAGTAGGGTTCTAAAGGACCAAGAATGGGTTTCCGTACTGTTTATTAATCAGCCTCATTTATTCGACAGCTGCTCTGAATATTTTGATGACCTGGCTCAAGAAATTCAGATTGTATATAAATGTGGGCTGCTTTAATTTGCTCTTAAACCAGTGTTTGATTCAATTTGTTCTTCAATAAAGTTATATTAGCATAAATATTAAAATTGAAAATATTATAATTTAGGAAACAAGGGAAGTATATTCCATTTGGGGGTTGAAGTCTGTGCTCAATACTGACACATAAGCACATACCATTTCTCTTTCCCAGCATTTTTCATTTTACTAGAAAGATCTGGAAAATGTCCAGTAGTCGATTAGATTAGGAATCACACTCAAAGACTGTAAACAAAATGGAGATGGCAGCTGTCTCCTGCTCAGTGACACTTCATTTGGCCAAACCCTGCCTTCCTCAGTTTCCCTACTACAGGCCTCCAAGAACACTTTGCCTATGGATTACATTATTCCAGTTAATCGGGGCAAAAAAACCTTTGAGTTATCCTTGACCCACATTATGTATTTATGCATCAGCAAATCCTTTTAGCCCTCTATTTAAAACTTATCTGGAAGCCAGGCATGGTAGCACATGCCTGTAATCCCAGCACTTGGGAGGCTGAGACAGGAGGATCACAGGTTCAAGGACAGCATCCGCAACTTAAGGAGGTCCTTAGCAACTTAGGGAGACCCTGTTCAAAATAAAAATAAAATAGGGCTGGGGTATAGCTGAGAGGTAAAACGCCCCTGGGTTCAATCTGGATTACTCTACTTACTCCCTGGATTACTGTAATTCTTCCCAATCAGTCTCCTGGCCCTTACAATTGCTCTTTGCTCCACTATTCATTTTTGTGGAGGGTATTCTACCTCATATTGGATGAGAGGGAGATAAGAGGACCCTCTATTTCCATCCCAATTGCATCCTAAGAGAAGATTTCTCATGCCAAGTACAAACAAACACTGAGCAGATTCCCTAAACTGGGAGTTAGAGAACAAATGTGAAAGGCAATGTAAAAGACTGAATCTCCCCCACCCACTGCCAAATTCATATGTTAATGTTCTAACCCCTAATGTGACCTTTAGAAGGTGATTGTATTTAGATGAGGTCAGAAGGGTGGCCCTCCTGCCCCCTCCACCCTGTGATGGAAGTCATTGTAAGAAGAGAGTCAGGTGCAATGGCTCATGCTGGTAATTCCAGTACTTGGGAGGCTGAGACTAGAGGATAACAGGTTCAAGGCCAGCTTTAGCAATTTAGCAAGGCCCTCAGCAATTTAGAGAGAGCCTGTTGTAGCTCAAAGGTAGAATGCCCTTGGGTTCAATCCCCAGTACCACACCAAAGACAGACAGACAGAGAAGGAGGGGGAAAAGGAGAAAGAAGAGGAGGAAGAAGAGGAGGAGGAGGAGGAGGAGGAGGAGGAGAAGGAGGAGGAGGAAGAAGAAGACGACGACGATGACTAAGAAGAAGAAGAAGAAGAAGAAGAAGAAGAAGAAGAAACCAAAGTTTTCTCTGTGCGTGTGTGTGTGTGTGTGTGTGTGTGTGTGTGTGTGTCTCTCTCTCTCTGTCTCTGCCATGTGAGTCCACAGAGAGCAGCCGGCCATCTCCAATCCAGGAAGAGGGCCCTCACCAAGAACCAAATATGTTGGTACCTTGATCTTAGACTTCCAGCCTCTAGAACTGTGAAAAATAAATGTCTTTTGTTTAGGCCATTCAATCTATGGTATTTTGTTATAATAGCCTGGGATGAATAAAATAGCAATTTAATATTTATCTAATTATTATATCTTTCATATAGAATAGCTTCAAATTAAATGAAAAAGCAAAAGAGGAATAAAGAAGTATGCTCCTGACAGAATGGAAAGAAACAGAAAATTGTTCAGAAGTAAGGATCTCTGAATCACTAAGATAGCATTTTTTCAGAGACCACACATTTTGAGAATTCATTAATACCCAATACTATTGTGTTATTGTGGAGTTGTGGTAATTTCAGAAAATGACCAGGGGAAGTATAATTCTATACTGATAGCAAATAACAAAATTGGTAAAAAGAAGAAACACTGTCTAGTTAGAATTGTGCTCTCTGCTATTGGCACAAAATGACTCAGTAGCCAGTCATAGAAATTCTTTTATGTAATAGTCAAATTAAGTGAATGTGACTGATATTCAAAGCACCTTATAAAAATGAAAGTCTTATTGGGTAACTCAATGAAGACAGCTAAATAATAATTATCATATTATCTATCATTTTAATCCTGATCCTTCTCTCTCATGAGAAGAAAGATGCCAGTCAGGTGACAAGAAAAAGCAAAACCAAATAAGTAAAAGGGCAGACTGCGAGTACAAAGTGTCAGCTAGAAAGAAAGTCGACATCACTCCTGAGTCACCGCAAGAGAAAATCAGATTAGGATCGATGCCAGCTTTTAGTTTACAATAAACTCTTCAGCCATTTTCTTCTGTAATAACAAATTACTCTGCAACATGCCTCTTGCTACAGTTACCAGCCACATCCCGAAAGGAAGCAAATATATTCTCAAGCACCCAGGTGCATTTTAGGCATGAAAAATTAGGATGCCACAGAGAAGAATGTAGAACATATTGCCATTACCTGCTAGCATTGCACGGAACGCCCTGCAAATTTATAGTTCAGACTTCCTGTGTTCCTCAATACCTTCTCAAATTTGCTTTGATGGAAAAGTCATTTTGTAGTTTTCAGGAGGCTATTGCACAGACATAATGTCCAGCTTTAAGAATGTTGGATATTTTATTCAATGCGGAATAGAAGGTTCGTTAAACAGCCTTTAAACCCTTCCTTGGACACCCGAAGCGGTCTTCCCATGTCAAAGGTAATTCCATCTTTCCATTTGCTCAGGCTCCAAACCTTGGAGACATCCTTCACGCTCTGTAGTTCTCATAGTCCACATCCAATCGGTCAGGAAAGTCAGCCAGCTCTACTTTCACGAGATTTCCAGAAGCCACCTTCTCCCTACCTGCACAGCTTCTACCTGCTGATTCCCATGTGCTCTCTCACCTGTACTATGCTTTACCTTTTCCGTTTTTTACTAATGTTTTAATATCATTGACAAATCATGATTTTGTGCATTCGTGAGGCACAATGTGATAATTTGATATATGTATATAATGTGGGATGATTATATCAAGCTAATTAGTATACCCATCACCATTTTTTTTTTTTTTTGCAGTATTGGGGATTGAACCCAGGGGCTTCTACCTCCGAGCTACACCGCCAGCCCTATTTTTATTCTTTATTTTGAAACAGGGTCTCACTAAGTTGCGGAGGGTCTCACTAAGTAGCTGAGGCTGGCCGCGAACCTGCGATCCTCCTGTCTCAGCCTCCCAAGTACTGGGATTACAAACGTGTGCCACCATGCCTGGCTTACCCATCACCTTTCTTATTTTTTTTTTTTAGCACCCAGGGCATTCTACCTCCAAGCTACATCCCTAGCCCTTTTTAAATTTTTATTTGGAAACAGGGTCTCAGCTACATTGCTGAGAGTCTTGCAAAGTTGTTGAGGATGGCCTCAAACCTGCAATCCTCCTGTATCAGCCTCCTGAATATTTGGATTACAGGTGTGCACCACCACACCCAGTTCCTTAACTATCATTTCTCAATGCCTCACGTGGATTACTGATGGAGTAGCTAAGAGTCTCCTCCCAGATGATGCTGATGCTGCTGGTCCAGGGACCACAGTTGGTGTGTTTCAATGTGTAGGGTATTTCAGAGGAAGGGGGAGCCTGGAAAAGAGGAGGGTGTCCAGGGTTGTCAATAATAGCCCATGGAGCGATCCACATGTAGCCCATGAGAGAGAACAAACAAAATGAGTGCAGTGACCTGTGCATGTGTTCCCCTTCCCTCCACCCTCACCCCCTTGAGTCTATTCTCAACACAGAAGTTAGGTTGCACCACACTGCTCAAAAGGCTCCATCCTGAGTAAAAGCCAAAGTCATCGCGATGACTGATCCACATCCACCCGCTCTCTTACCACCCCCATTACCACTGCCATAAGGACCTCTTCCTTTTGTTTGAACCTTGGACTCCTCCTGCCTAAGACTTTCTCACTGCTTCTTTGCCTAGAATGTTCTGTCCCCAGTTGCCTGCATGGGCTAAATCCCTCACTTCCTTTAGGACTCAATACAAATGTCTCTTTTCCAGAAGACCTATGGTGAGTTGCTGAGGCCTCAATGAGGCTCACCTGCCTGCCCCCCTTCTGCCACTTCCAATCCTCCCCCCGACTCCAGCTTTCCCACAGCACTTTTTCTAACATACTACACAATGTATTTACTCATTCATTATGTTAATCAGTCTCTACCTATCTTCTACACTAGAGTGTAAGTGCCATGACTATATGGGGTTTGGGAGGGGGGCTTTATTCCATGATGTATCCCCATTATGCATAATGAATGTATATGGAATCAGTTAATGAAAGGAGTCTTTGGTGATAATAGTCCCTACATTCATAAAAAGCTTTCACAGGGAGAAGAAACATTGAACTGAAATTCACTTTTTGTTTTAAGTTTGTGTTCTGGAGTCAGGCACAGTAGCACATGTCTGTAATCCCAGTGCTTGGATGCCTGAAACAGGAGGATCGAAGGCTCGAGGTCAGCATAGTAATTTAGCAAGACCCTGTTTCAAAATAAAAAATAAAAAGGGCTGGGGTTGTAGCTCAGAGGTAGTATGCCCCTGGGTTCAATCCCCAGTATTAAAAAAAAAAGTTTGTGTTCTAGAAATATTCACATACATAGCAGAGCAGCACAATGTGCTATAGAAAATAGCATAATGAGGGTGACATACTCAACAGCCAGCTTCAACATTTACCAACACATGATCACTCCTGTTTTACTACAACCCCACCCATTTCCCCCAGCAGACTACTTCGAAGCTGGTTCCAGGACTTATATCATTTATTTGTAAAAATATCCATGTTATATTCTAAGAGATAAGAACGATGATCACCCCTAACCAATTTATACACCCCCATGACCACCACCAACCCCAGCCCCAATGAACCGCTGATCTGATTTCTATCACTCTAGATTACTTTTGCCTGCTCTAGAATTCCACATAAATAGAATCATGCCATATGTAATCTTGTGTGCCTGGCTTCTTTTGCTCAGCATAATGTTTTTGCAATCCATTCATGTTTCATACCAGATTTTAAAAGGGGAAAACTGGAACAGTAATTATCAAGGTTTTCCAGGAAAACAGGGTGAGGTGGATGTTAAGTAATTTTCACCCAGAGTGAAAATTCACCCATTTTCAGGTACTGCATTTGGAAGCTTCTAAACCTCCAAGCACAAGACCAGTTTAAATCCTCCTTGTTCAAGGTGTAGTCTGTCTTGGGACTGGTAGCATTGGCATCCCTTGGGAGCTTGCTAGAAATGTAGACTCCCAGGCCCTGTCCCAGACCTGCTGAATCAGTACATGCAGTTTAACAAGATCCCCAGGGGATTCCTTGGCACCTTCATGTTCAAAATGCACCAGTTTAAGTACACTTTGGGGAAGCGGCTCACAGCCCAGTCCATGAGCCAAATGCTGATGGCTGCTTCAGGGCTCAGCCCCAAGCACATTTCACTGCTGCTGGTCGCTTGACATAAACTAAGCAAGGGCACCTAATATCACCTTGGTGTCTTAGTCCATTCAGTCTCCTCTAACAAAATAGCATTAACTGGATGGCCTTTAAACAGCAGAGATTTCTTTTCTACAGTTCTGGAGTCTTGGGAAGTCCAAGATCCAGGTGAGGGCCTGCTTTCTGGTTCATAGACTGTGCCCTGCAGCTGTGTGTGATAGTTGGTCTGGTTTGTCAACTTGACCCACCTAAGATCATGTGACTTTGGTTGTGTAACAGCAGATTGAACCAGAAGTCCTGCCCTAAATGTGGGTAGCAGGGTTCTGATAGGTGCAGGACTTAGATAAAAGAAGGAGAAAGCCGCGTAGAGGGAGCCGCGACTCTTCCTGAAGAAAACGCGTCTGCTCTCGTCTGAGATCGTCGGTCTCCAACTCTGCCGTTTCCTTGAAGAGCTTCTTGATCTTCTGCTCTCGTCTGAGATCGTCGGCCTCCAGCCTTCAAACTGAAACTTCACCATCGTTTCTCCGAAGAGCTTCCTTATCTTCACATCTTGGACTGGACTGAATTGGTGGTTTCTTCAATCCTAAGGCTCCAGCTCTTAGACTGCCCGACCAGCTACTGATTCCTCCGATTCTTCACGTACAGTCGAAACTCAGGACTACATTGTGAGCTGATCTAATAAATCCCTTTTTCATATACTCATTCTGTGAATTCTGTTAATCTATTGAACCCTGACCAATACACTGTGTCCTCTCAACAGGGATGAAGTAAGACAGTTCTCTGGGCTCCCTTCTATAAGGGCACTAATCCCATTGGCAAGAGCTCCCCCCACCAGGTCCTAATGAACTCCCAGTGACCCCCACATCCTAAACCCATCTCATTTGTGATAAGGTTTCAACACTTGGATTTTGGAGGGACCTAATCATTCCAACACTGCAGTGTGGCACTAGGGCTGAAAAGATGAGGAAAGAACACTGCAGGAGGAAGTAACTCATGTGCTCGAGTTTGAATTCCCTTCTTTAGAGTTCTTTACTATGCCTCTGAGATTTAGGAAAGCTAATTGGATTACCGAAACTACGATAGCCTAAAGAGCTCAAGAAGGGTGTCTGTGCAATTACACAGGGGAAATCACTCCGAACGCAATGGCTGCAACCCCAAAAGTGAGAAATCACATCGAAGAGCATCAAGAAGAGACAATTCATTTAAAGGAAAGAATCCTTGAGCTCTCCTCTAGTTACCTAAAGCAGAAAAAGGGAGCTTGATTAGAGGGGATTAAAAACTTACTGGAGAAAGGATTCAGGTGCTAATATAAATAGTGACATTTAAAATGACGACAAAATCTCAGGGTGCTTACACAACTCTGTCAGAACCATAAACATTGACCCAGCTGCAGGAGGAAAACAACTTATGCGAGGTGGAGCTCTACCTATTACACGGTTGAGAGGTTTCTAGAACAAGGCGTGCAGGCCCTGGGTAGGCAGCTAATGGAAGACTAAAAGGCTCAAGACATCTGCAGTCTTAACACAATGGAAAATGAGTGTGCACATTACAAGAGTTTATCTCCTCATCCCCTTGTCTCTCTGATGTCACTATCAGCAGCACGGAAGTCCTATTTCAGTCTCTTTTAATGGCCTTGTTTTGAAGTTCATAAAAAATATTTGCTGATTTTAATTAGGTAATGCTTGTTACATTGGAGGAAACCAAGGCCCACGCTCCCCATTTCATTCTCCATCATGACGGAGTACCCTCTGTTCTCCATACATAGAAGTGGAAGCATCTGCCTGTCATTCATTCTTCCTTCCTAATCATTTTCATGAATGCTCTAAACATTGATCTTGGAATTTAGCCCCAAAGCCCTGTGTTAACCTTCATTCTATCCCAGTGATTCTCAACTGGGGGCAATGTTGCCCCTCAGGATACATTTGGCCATGTCTGAGTATATATATTTATTTTGTAGTGCTGTGAATCAAACACAGAACCTTGTGCACACTAAGCAAGCAGTCTACCACTGAGCTACAGCCCTGGAGATATTTTTGTTGTTAGAAGCGGGGAAGGTTGGGATGGTACTGGCATCCAGTGATAGAGGCCAGGTATACTGCTCAACATCCTACAATGGATAGACAACACCCACAAAAAAGAATCTACTGGCCCCAAATGTCAGTAAGCACTGCTGATAAGAAATTGTGGTCTACTCTAATTGGTTATATAGGCAAGAACAGGAATCATCTTGTCCAAAACAACCATTTGAAGACCTTTCTGGCCCTTTGAGTTTTATTTCTGGGAGGAGGCCCTAAGACCTTTCACCAATGATGCTTCCTGAACCCCCATCTCCCACACCAAGCCTGGACCACCCCCCCCATCAGGCAGGTGACCTTCCCTTTTCTGCTGCATGTGGACTACTCTCATATCCTATTATTTGCAGCTGAGAATACTTTTTTTCTTTTGCAGTACCTCCACTCCTCTCAAATATCCTTCTTCACTTTTAAACACTCTAGATAGAGCCTGGCTACCCATGGGTGGTATTTGGACCAGCAGCAGCAGCATCACTCAGAAGGAGTTTCTTATACATGCACAAGTTGTGCCCCAACCAGAACTACTGACTTAAAACCTACCTTGTAAAATGATTCCAGGAAGCCGGGCGTGGTGGCTCACACTTGTAATCTCAGTACTTGGGAGGCTGAGACTAGAGGATCCGGGTTCGAGGCCAGCCTCAGCTACTTAGTGAGGCCTTTGGTAACTTAGTGAGACCCTGTTTCAAAATAAAGAATAAAAAATAGGGCTGGGAATATAGCTTGGAAGTAGAATGCCCCTGGGTTCAATCCTCAGCACTGCAAAAAAAAAAAAAAATGATTCCAGGTGAATGTTACACACATCAAAGTCTGAGGCCTGTTGCTCTAGTCCAAAGCAGTGATTCTTGGATGTGGCCATGCATTGGAATCTCATGGAGAGCTTTAAGAAAACACTGATGTCCAAATTCCACCCCCAGGGAGTCTGACATAATTAAGCTGGGGTTCCCCCTGGGCACTGGGATTTCTACAGCTCTCCATGACATTTTTTTTGATACTGGATTGAACCCAGGGGCATTCTACCTCTGAGCTACACACTCAGCCCTATTTTATTTTTAAATTTTGAAACAGGGTCTCGCTAAGTTGCTAAGGGTTTCTTTAAGTTGCTGAGACTGGCCTAGAACCTGCAATCCTCCTGTCTCAGCCTCCCAAGTACTGGGATTGCAGGTGTGTGCCACCACACCTGGCTCTCCATGACATTTTAATGTGCAGCCCAGGTTAAGAACCACTACTGTGAGCCGGGCGTGGTGGCACACGCTTGTAATCCTAGTACTTGGGAGGCTGAGACAGGAGGATCGCAGGTTCGCGGCCAGACTCAGCTACTTAGTGAGGCCCTCTGCAACTTAGTGAGACCCTGTTTCAAAATAAAGAATAAAATAAATAGGGCTGGGGGTGTAGCTCGGAGGTAGAATGCCCCTGGGTTCAATCCCCAGTACTGCAAAAAAAAAAAAAAAACCACTACTGTGGATAAATCATCCTTGTTGTTGCTGGCTTCTTTCATGTGTACATGCCAACACCTCCTTAAGAAGCAGTGTCATATAGCAGTAAACAGCTTATCTTTGTGAGCTGGATTAAACTCCATGGGTTCAAATTCCAACTGGTATTTACTGATTGTGATCTTAGGAAAGTTATTTAATCTTGTGTGCTTCTGTTTCTCTAGATGTAAATTGGACACCAATCTCATATGGTAAGTGTTTCCATCCATCAGGGTTCAACCAGAGCAGTACAATCAGCCTCTATATGGATTTTTTTTAAAAAAGGAATTGGCTTATGCAATGGTGAGGACTGCTTATCAAGTCCAGTGCCCAGCATGCAGGCAATCGGGAAGGGAAGATCATGAGCAGGCTGCAGCTCCGTGGGTACCAATGGTAGCTTGTCGTCTTGGGCATCTCCTAACTCTGAGATGCCTAAGCCTTCTTTTCTTTTATAGGCCTTCTGACTGATTAGGTCAAGTTCACCCAGGATAATCTCCCTTTTGATAAATTTAATTCAACCAATTATGAATCTTAATCACATCTACAAAAATCTCTTCACAGCAGCATCCAGATTGTGTTTGGCTGAGTAACTGGGATAAGATGCATGTGCGACAAAATGGTCACTGCTTCCCGTTCCTCCACTCGCTCTCTGGAGAATAGCCCTTGTAGCCCACCCTAACCAGAAACAGAACTCCCTAGAATGGAATCCGGGGACTACTGCAGTCCAGCTTAGCTGATTTGACACACCCAAAACCATCAGAGTTCAATTCCTTACCATACTTCATTCACTGAAAAGATTCCTCCCTGATGATTAGCATTCGGTAAGTGTGATTATTGTCCTTACCCAAGCTATGAAAATGTATTGAGCCAAAGATTCTTCTATGAAATTGTTTTGTTCATATAATACATTCCAATATGGTTACATTTTCAATTTCAACTTTATATTGGCTAATATTACAGACAAAATGTGTTTTCTTCCCTAAACCAAAACCAAGTTATTGGTCATTAAAATGTCACAGAAACTTAACAGTTAGTAAGAAATCTTAATAAAACCTCAAGAATTCAGGAAATAATACATATGCAAAACTAAAATGCAGGTCTAAATCTTCTACAGGAAGAAGTTCTTTTTTTTGGTACTGGAGACTGAACCCAGAGACAAGGGGCATTCTACCCCTGAGCTACATATCCCCAGCCCTTTTTTATTTCTTTGAAAAAGGGTCTCACTAAGTTGCTGAGGCTGGCCTCGAACCTGCGACCCTCCTGTCTCAGCCTCCCAAGTACTGGGATTCCAGGCATGCATCACCATTCTTGGCAGTAAGGAGCTCTTAACAGTAGCACCTTTCAGCATCAGAATGAACCTGACACTTTTAAAAAGTAAATATGCTCTCGGCTACTATTCCTCATGACTGTCAAGGTCATGAAAAAATAAGAAAAGACAGAGAAACTGACACTGACCAGAGAAGACTGAGGTGACATGTTAATTAAATGCAACATGGTATCCTGAATGGGATCCTAGAGCAGAAAGGGGAGCAGTAGAAAAACTGGTGAAATCTAAATTCTGCAGTTCGGATAATAGTAACGGACCAATGTACTGTTGAAATATTAAGATGTTAATGATGGTAGAAATTAATGTAGTGAGGGCTACATGAACTCTTTGTACTATCTTCACAACTTCTTTGTAAATATAAAATTGTTCCAAAATTTAAAAAGGTTTTTCAAGCCGGGTGTGGTGGCACATGCTTGTAATCCCAGTACTTAGGAGGCTGAGACAGGAGGATCCGGGTTCGCGGCCAGCCTCAGCTACTTAGTGAGGCCCTCCCCAACTTAGTGAGACCCTGTTTCTAAATAAAGAATAAAAAATAGGGCTGGGGGTGTAGCTAGCTCAGAGGTAGAATGCCCCTGGGTTCAATCCCCGGTATCACCAAAAATAAATAAATAAATAAATAAATAAATAAATAGGCTTTTCAAAAATAATAAACAAACAAGCCTGGTACATACCCCTAAGAACTTTGATAAAAATTTTAAGGTCCAGTTATATGAATATTGAGAAAGCTCTCATTGATTCTGAGGCAAACCTCTGAGTTGAGACCCATCCCCAAATTCACTATTTTTTTTTTTGTGTGTGTGTGTGTGTGGTATTGGGGATTGAACCCAGAGACATTCTACCTCTAAGCTCCATACCCAGCCCTATTTTTATTTATTTTTATTTGGAAATAGGGTCTCACCAAGTTGTGGATGACCTTGCTAAGTTGCTGAGGCTCGAACCTGTGATCCTCCTGTCTCAGCCTCCCAAGTACTAGGATTACAGGCATGCACCATCATACCTGGCTCCAAACTTCAGTTCTAAAAGAACAAATTATATCCCCAATTCTTGTTATAAAATCATGCCTTCCGGAAGCCAGAATACCTCAGAGACAAGAGAGAACCATTTGCCTAGAATCTTTATTCAACTCCCTCCGACTCTGAGCAAAAACAGCAGGAAATCCCCTGTAAAAAATCCCCTCAATTTCACCATCTCAAAACTCAAGTACTGAGCAGAATTAACTTCATTTCCTGTACAACATATTTTTATGTACGGATTCTTACACCTTTCTGCACATCCTGTCTTCCTCCCAGCACATGTGGAAGCAACAGAGCTGGTGGTTGGCAGACCTCAAGGTCTCCAAGAGGCCAAGGTCAGGAGAGATCCCTCTCCCTGAGAGGACTGTGGGATGTCCTGGCACCTAGTTTGAATTAAAAACAAGTGCATTGTTGAAAGACCATCCTTGGAGCAGAAAGCTTGTACCATTTCACTCGGCAAAGACCTTGGGTCTCTATACACGTTCCTCTTTTCTGTTCCGAGTATGAAAAAGATCTATTTAGGTATGTATTGAGGTAGGATTTCAATACTGAAGCCAAAATAAGAACTTAGAAAAGTAAGGAAAGAAGGAAAGGAGGGAGGGAGGGAGGAAGAAAAGTAAGTGCAGGAAAAAATGCAGTATCATTTCTAACCAGCTGAGCAGCACCTGAAACATCTGTCTATCCCACATATATAACATCTATACACATTCTATATATACATACACATATATACACCATCCCACACACACAAATACACACACACACGTACCTAAGTGCTGAATTTTCTACCTCTAAGTACTCTGAGGAAGAACAAAAAATAATTGCTAAACTATTATAGAATTTTTTTATTCATTTATTCATTCATCAAATCATTCATTCATTCGTTCATTCATCAAATGATTCATGAGTAACACTAAATGCCAGGAACTGTTTTTGGAGCTGGGGAAACAAGAGCGGACAAGACTGTTTCTACCTTCACAAGTGTTTAAACATTACCAAACAGCATTGATCAATTATGCATTAAATATATTTATTGCCAGTTATATTATATAGCCAGTTGTTGGGTTATATAATCCCTTTACATGTATTATCCCACTTCTTCCTCACAGCAACCCTATAAGAAGAGAAAATTTTTACTCCCAATTTTCAGATGAGGATCCTGGGGCTTAGCAAGCTTACATAACTTACCCAAGGAAGGCGATAACACATAGATCTTAATCCAGAGACAGTAATTGACTTAGCATACCTGAGTTAGTGTAATTCTGTACATTCAGTATGTCAACTGTGATGACATAATATGCTACCTCAACCTAAACAAATATAAATATTGCTCTCTTCCCTTCCCATGTAAAAGGATTCTCAGACTTTCTTCCCACAGCCTCTGGGTCTAGAAAGAGGAGTGCCCTTGCTCTGTTCCTGGTCCTCATTCTTCATCCCTTCTTGTCTCATTCCTGGAAAGGGAACAGCAAGGAAGAAATTGCTTTTCCGTCCCACGCACAGCTGTTGGAAGGAAGCTCTGGCAGGCACTGAATCCTCCCAGAAGAGGGGACCTGGGAGGAGCCGTACCCTGCTCCTTCCCCTGGCTCCCCCATTTTTGGATGAGCTTTGTTCACATGTCACATGCAGCTCAAGGTCTGGCATTGGCTCCCTGTCACAGCCCAAGCGCGGCTCTCTGGCCCAGGTGGAGACCCTGGAAGCAGAGGGAAGATATGCGGAAAAGGAGGAGCAGAGAAAACGTTGGACTGTACTCTCTGAGCAACAGCCTTTGGAGACACCCCAAGAGGCAGCTTCCCAACTGGCAGGGCCCGTGTCAGGCAGCTGTGCGTCCAGGAACAGGGAGCAGCGCACATAAGGCAGAGTGGTGCTACGCCATCTGTCACACGCCCGTGCCAGCCTCTTCGCTTCAGGCAAGTTGGGAGTGGGAGGCGTCAGGAGAGAAGTGACAGCTCACCAAGCCAGCCACATGCCACAGCTCCCCTCTAACAGTTTCTTCCTCTAAACATTTAGACTCCTTCACCGCTGCCATATGGCAGTCGCCAGTGGGTAGGACACTGGAATTATGAGCATGGGGTTTGGAGAATTCAGAAAACCCTAGGTTTAAATTCCACTTCTCCACGAACAAGTATGGGTGACCTGGGTAAGTTACTTAATGACCTGTCTTTGAACATTCGTTTCCCATCTTGGAAAATGATAGATATAATCATTACTGCTAACGGTTATTGTATTAAATTCAATAATATTTATTTATTTTTATGAGCTGCTGGGGATTGAACCCAGGGGTGCTCTACCACTGAGCTTTACCCCCACATTCCAGTCCTTTTTTATTAAAAATATTTATTCAATATCATTTTTGACTATTATCTATTTGTTTAATTTTTAAAACATGGACTATCCCTGCTTATCTTTTTGTCAGAATTCCCTCACAGAAGTTTTTTAATTTAATAATTTATTCCTAGCATTTGCATTATTTTTGTACTTTCGTTGGTACATTGTAATTATACATCATAGTGAGGTTCAAATTGATGCAAACATACATGCACACAGCACTTGGTGTATTTCCTTCAGCACCCCAGCCTTTTTTTTTATTTTTTATTTTGAAACAGGTTCTTGCTAAGTTGCTGAACCTGGGATCCTCCTGTCCCAGCCTCCCAAATACTGGGATTATAGGTGTGTGCCACTGTGCCCAGCTTAAATTTAATAATGTTTAAAAAGAGCTAAGAGCAGGAACTTTATTTTTAAAATGTATTTATTTATGCCAGGCGTGGTGATGCACGCTTGTAATCCCAGGACTTGGGAGGCTGAGACAGGAGGATCCTGAGTTTGTGGCCAGCCTCAGCTACTTAGTGAGGCCTCCGCAACTTAGTGAGACCCTGTTTCAAAATAAAGAATAAAAAATAGGACTGGGGATGTGGCTCGGAGGAAGAATGCCCCTGGGTTCAATCCCCAGTACCACAAAAAATGTATTTATTTATTTATAGCACTGGGGATTGATCCCAGGGGTGTTCTACCTCCAGGCTACACCCCCAGCCCTTTTTATTTTTTTTTTTGGTTTGAAACAGGGTCTCACTAAGTTACTGAGGCTGGCGTGGAACCTGCCATCCTGTCTCAGCCTCCCATATACTAAGATTACAGGAGTGCATCACCATGCCCAGCCAGGGATTTTTTTAAAAAACACAGTAGGCATTAAGGGAAACAAAGCCTTTTACATGTTGCCTCAAGGCTCTGACTACAAAACATCTTTCTTTGGTAGGTGGCAGGTCCTTTATCTCAGGGTTGGAAGTAAAAAGAACAACAGAGTTTCCAACACATTTTAATGTACATTCAGAGCTCCTGGGGATGCTGGGAAAAGGCAGATTATAATTTATTAGATCTTGAGTGGGGCCTAAGATTCTGCATTTCAAATTACCTTGCACTGGTATTAACACTGATAGTCCCTGGATTCTATTTTGAATTACTTTTTTGTGGTACTGGGGATTCAACCCAGGAGTGTCTATCTCCGAACTATACCTACAGCCCTGTTTTATTTTTATTTTTTTATTTTGAAACAGGACCCCACTAAGTGCTGGCCTTGAAACTGTGATCCTCTTGTCTCAACCTCCCCCTGTACTCTCCTTTGAATAGCAAGGGTCTAGAAGACCAGCTGTGGTACAGTAAGCAAGCCCTCTCTCTTCTCCAGGCTTCAGTTTTCTCGGAAGCAACATTTTAAAAGTTTATCTGGAGCTGGGCATGGTGGCGCATGCTTGTCATTCCAGCACCTGGGAGGCTGAGACTGGAGGATCACAGGTTCGCAGCCAGCCTCAGCTACTTGTGAGGCCCTCCGCAACTTAGTGAGACCCTGTTTCAAAATAAAGAATAAAATAGGGTTGGGGGTGTAGCTTGGAGGTAGAATGCCCCTGTGTTCAAACCCCAGTACCACAAAAAATAAAATAAAATAAAAGTTTATCTGGATAATTTCACATTCTTTTCATGCTACCATGTTGTGATAAATTATATGCAAAAATGGCTGCCAACAGCCCCCCCAACACACACACACACACACACACACACACACATACATACACAAACACACAATTCCCTTCTACATGTGACTCTACAGTCCTTCCCATGGAAAGGTGGAGACCCTCCCCCCGAATCTGGGTTGCCTGTGACTTGTTAGGACTAGGAGAATGTGGCAGAAATAAAGCAGTACGACTTCCAGGCCTAGGCCTTGGGAAGCCTGACATCTTTCCTTTTTTTGCCTTTTTGGGATCCAGCTGCTATGTAAGGAAGCTCAGCTTAGACTGCTGAAGGAGAGGAAAGAGAGCAGCCTGCCAGCCTCGGGCTCCACCACAGCTAAGGTGCCAGGCACGTGAGCACAACCATCTTGGA
>PVJS01041793.1:0-17808 GCA_004027185.1 Glis glis
TTGCAGCCAGCCTCAGCTCACTCGCGCGCTCCCTCCCTCTCTCCCCCCCCCTCTATCTAGTGAAGCCCTCCACAACTTCGTGAGGCCCGGTTTCAAAATAAAGGATAAAAAATAGGGCTGGGGGTGTAGCTTGGAGGTAAAACGCCCCTGGGTTCAATCCCTGGTACCGCAAAAAAAAAAAAAAGCAATAAACTGGAAGTTAAAATTGAGTAGACATATTGGAACTATGTCAGAACATAACATTAAGGAAATAATTTATTGGATACATGCCTTTTGTCAACTGTTACCCTGATACTCTTGTTTAAAGACCAAACCATGAAAATTGATTAATCTCCCTTTCCCCCAAATAAAAGTGTAATTCTATTAAGGGATCAATTACTATTAGTGCCTTTTTTTCCCTTAAGGTAAAAAATATATACATACCCCCCTCCTAGCCCCCATATCCTAAACTGAACATCCTTCACATTTGGGTAACTCTAAAACTAAAAGCCATTCTTGCTCTAAAAGCTATTTGCACAAAGTACCATATTAACTGTAGTATCTACCCTATCTATAACCTTCCAAAATAAACCCAACTTGAGTAGAAAATGGGGGCCCAGGTTTCATATTAACACAGCATTTAAGCATTACACCAATTGACACTAAGTTGCTGTTTGATTTTACTATATCTAATTCAGAAGTGTCTAGAACATCGTTTTCTTCTAATTTTTAAATATTTGTCAAGCATGATCTTTACTCATCGACCAAGACATGGTAAAATAAGCTTCCCTATTTGAGGACTCCAAATTGATGAGATCTTACTATTAACTAATATTCAACAGAACATACATTTTAGAGGGATACAAATTTCTTCTATTCTTCTATATCCACAGATTAAAATTTAGTTTAACAAGGCTAACACACAGAACATAGAAATAAGTCCTGAATACATATGCACTCCTCATACTTTACTGATAAAACCAAATTGCCTATTTCACGGTAGCCTGGAAGGAACAATTATGTAATAAACGACAAAAAGAAAAGCCACTTATCATATAGTCTAGTCTTTATTGAAAGACTTAACTTCAACTGTGGTTTACAGCTTTGGCTTTAGTTGGCCAGTCATTTCAGCCTCTCACTGCCAGGAGACATAAAAATCAGGTGGGAATGGCATGGGGAAATACCAGTAGAGAGATGGTTGGGGCAAAGAAGATGGCAGGCAGAAACACATCAGCAAAAGAAACCTGGAAACAGTTGTGAAAGAAGAAACATTTCCTTGCATGCCAAAGAAGCTCTGCTGCTATTCTGAATGAACTTGGGAAAGAAAAGGCAACGATTCTTAGGCTTAAACTGCATCAAGACAGCACTGACTTCAACCTGCATCATAAAGCAGCCCGAGTCTGTGTTGGCTTGACAGTCGTATTCTCTAAACGGTATCTGACAAGTAGCTTTCTATTCTTAAGTTGTTTAACATGAAATAACTTCAATTAACTGATCAGTAAGTCTTGTTCTGAAGATGAAGGGCAACTTCATTCACGTGCTTACTACAGCAAGGTAACTAGTTTGGATAATTGTATTAAGTCATAAAATATACAGCCAGGAGACACTACAGCTGTATAGCTGTTATCTCAATAAGCCACTTAATTTACTGGCAGAGCAAAAAAGAAAAATAAACTGAAAACTGAATAAGCTTTTATCAATTAAAAAAAGTTTTTAGTTTTCAAGTTTCACAAATATTCACGAGCATTTTAACTCAGGAGCATAATTAATATAGTTTCTTGTGTGTTCTCCCTATAAAATATAAAGTAACTATCAGAAAAAAAAATTCTCCAAAGATAGTATGAACAGAAGAAACAAGGGTATGTTTAATAGAAGAGTGTAATAGATGACTATTGTGGTTAAAACTAAGGTGCCATAAAAATTGGCTCAAAGATGAACTTCAGATTTTGTGAATTTTTATGTTGAATATGCTTGGCTATATTTCCAAATGGGGAAGGGAGGAACGTAATATCAAAATTACTGTGGTCATCAATATATAAAACCATCATTATTTTAAAGTTAATTTTAAGACAGGTTTAAAAAATGGCATTTGTATTAAGTTGCATCTCAGTACTTAATTGCAAAGGACTATTTTTTCATTTTGGTGCCCAGGCCAACATTTTGAATACACTGCCAAAACATTTGCACCCCCTAGCTGTCACAATTTAAACACATAGGATTTTGTCTATTTTACATTTCTGTTTTATAGAAATTTGAGGCAGATTTTTTATCCATATAGACTGAAAAATACCTTAGAAGCAAACCTCAGTCTTCTGCATCTTCCCAGTTGATTCATTTTCAAACTGCACACATACAACTCAAGCCTCTTCAGGCTTGACATCCCATGCACACTCCCCATAAGGAAAAAATTAATTAAAATAAAAGTCACAACTTTGTGTACTATTTAAACTGAATATCCAATTATAAATTGGTACATCAAACTGTCTAAATAAGATGTCTTAGCAATCTTGTTAAAAAAATTCTTGGGCAAAATATATCTAATTTTTAAAAACATCCCAAGATTTTTAAAAAACACTTGTGCTATACAACTTATAGGAACCTTGAAGTTGTTTTACAAGGTTTTAATCAAGGTATTTACATACCAAATAATGTAAAGCAAAAAAAAAATCTAGGTTTCCAATGACATTTTAGAATGTACTAATGCATCAAAGATTTGTATGAAATTAAAATTAAGGCTTTATCTGTGTAGTAATTTGTGTCATTTTAATTTTACATAGATAGCCAACCTTTGAAATGTGTCTTTAACATTCTTATCAATCCACTGCAGTCAATGCAGTAGTGTTAAGTGTTACTTCAATTACATTGTTGCTACTTCTATGTTGAAGCATGCTTTTTAAACACTGTATTCAATATTTACAATGTATATCATTTAAGCTTCATGTAAAAGCACAAGTATGACTGTCTGACTTTAATACAAACACCATACTTGGAATTTTCCCCCCAAAATGAAATGTAATATACTACAGTTTTAATAATCAACACTTTTCAAGTTTTAAAAATATGTCTTAAAGTGGACCACCAACATTCGCTCAGGTAACTCAGACAGCGCTGTTCCTTATTTAGGTTGCAACATTTCAGTTGGTCTCAGTTTCTTTTAGGCATAGAGAGTTAAGTATTTCCTCCACAGCGAATCCACACTCATGCATTTCTTCTGAATATCACACCTTTTTCTGCTGACTTCAAATGTGGTCCACCTCGGGGGAGGGAAGGGGAGTATCAGGATTCAGGATGAATTTATGTGATTCCCAGTTTTTCGCGATCCTCCCTTTTTTGCTCTTTTAAAAACACAGTGAGTTAAAATACTGAACAGCAAGATAAAAATGGAATAGTATCTAAGAATCAAAATGTATTACCCATTTCTCCTATTATATCAAAATTTGTAGTCAGAATTGTCTTTATTGACTTTATTTTAGTTTTTGTACACAAAGAAAAATCATGTTCATATCCATCATGAACAAAAACTTAAAAAGGCAGAACTAGAAGACATGTGTCCTTCACCAAAGCAAAGCTGTGCTAAAGGTTCCAAACATTTCACTTTTTAAAATAAATATTTTCATTTTCCGATGTCTACTTCCATGTCTTCAGTGTCACAGGAATCGAAGCCTATCATGAATTACAATTTTGTTTAGAGTCCCAGCTCACTGTGTTTGGTAACTTGCCATACCATATCCAGCTTGGTTAGGAGGAGGTATTACAGGGGGAGGAGCTTGTCCTTGGGGAGGCTGAGCACCAAATCCACCCATCCAAGCAGCAGAAGGTGATTGACTTGGAAGAAAGAAAAAAAATCTTCAGCAAACACAAGACAAAAAAAAAAAAAAAAAAAAAAAAAAAAAAAAAAAATTAAAAAAAAAAAAAAAAAAAAAAAAAAAAAAAAAAAAAAAAAAAAAAAGAAATCATCTATACATTTATACAAATATCAAGCAGAATCTAATCACAGAATAGACTAGAAATCAACAAACCTACAGCAAATACACCAAAGAAACAGATGATGCATGTATGGAATACGTATCTATTAGTTTTTATTAGTATTAAAACTGGCATTTATTCATTTATTTAGTCATTCATTTTGGTACTGGGGATGGAACCCAGGGGCATTTCTACCTCTGAGCTACACCCCAGCCCTATTGTATTCTTTTATTTTGAAACAGGGTCTCACTAAGTTGTGGAGGACCTCACTAAGCAGCTGAGGCTGGCCATGAACCTGCGATCTTCCTGTCTCAGCCTTCCAAGTACTGGGATTACTAGCATGTGCCATCAGGCCTGGCTTAAAACTGGCTTTTTTTTTTTTTTTTGCGGTACCGGGGATTGAACCCAGAGGCGTTCTACCTCCGTGCTACACCCCCGGCCCTATTTTTTTATGCTTTATTTTGAAACCGGGTCTCACAAAGTTGCAGAGGGCCTCACTAGGCAGAGAGAGAGAGAGAGAGAGCTGAGGCTGGCCGGGAACCCGGATCCTCCGGTCTCCGCCTCCCAAAGTACTGGGATTACAAGCGTGCATCACCACGCCCGGCAAAACTGGCTTTTAAAAAATGACAATTCAACACATCTACACAAGCATACACTGCATATATGATCTATCAATTTATAAGAAATTTTAAAAACTCAAGTTCATGTTGGAGAAGAGTCTCAAAAGGAACCAGTGGAAATAAAGGTCTGGGCTGGCCTGGGGGGAAAAGTTAGAAGTAACCATGCCATTCTATCAACAAAAGCAAAAGATGAGATACTGTGAATCACATACATTTCCAAGATTTTTCATACATGCCAAACAGGCATAAAATCCCAAACCTCTGAACATGCTTAGACAAACATCCTTTATACATGCAAAAATAAAGTAATTACAAATGTAAGTCAAATTCTATTAACTGCTTACAGAGATAGAACACACCAAGTGTTAGTTAACCTAACATCCCTTTCCACCTAGGTAATGAGAAATAACTTTTTAGCATTGTAAATCACATTTTATTAATTTGTTTCTATAATGTTTATAATCCAAATACCTCAATACATATAATTTAAATAGATCCTTCCTAGGAAAACACTTTATTTCTTTTGTCAGAACCATATCTGTTTCTGTAGTGGAAAAAACCAAAACACTTACTCTACTCCAAATCCCTGCTGATTCCATGGCTGTCCGTATACTCCGTAAGGCGGTACTTGCCACCCATTTGCCATATACTGTCCATACTGTTGTGGGTTTCCGTACACTTGGCTCCACTGGCCCCACTGACTGTAGTCGACCTAGGAGGAAGCAAATGATTGTTTTAGGAAACAAGTAAGAAACACCGTATTTGAAGAAAGAGTGGGAGACAAGGAAGAGAAAAACTAAGTAAGCACCCTTATGTGAATAGGACTCTGTTATTTATCATTGTCTAAGTTTATTGGGGTGGTGATACCTGTGAAAAGAAAGTATTAAGATTCAGTTAATACCGCAAAATAATTTTGAAATAGCATTAATACAATCAACTGAAAGTAGATATATGCTTTATTTACTGCTTATTTTACAGTTTCCAAAGCTTTTATGTAGATATGTAAAATGGAACCTTAAAAAGTATTATGAAAAATCGAATTACCTGTTGGAAGTTTTTAGTCATATCAGGAGATTCTTTACCCCAATAGCATTTAACCACATGTCCTTCAATTGTAGTACCATTCACTGAAACAATGGCATGGGCTGCACTTTCATGGGTTGAAAATCTAGGAAAAGAAAATAATGATGTTTTGTCTTTTTTTTTTTTTGGTGGTACTGGGGATTGAACCCAGGGGCATTCTACCTCCAAGCTACACCCTCAGCCCTATTTTTTATTCTTTATTTTGGAACAGGGTCTCACTAAGTTGCAGAGGGCCTCATAAGTAGCTGAGGCTGGCCGCAAACCCGGATCCTCCTGTCTCAGCCTCCCAAGTACTGGGATTACAAGCGTGCACCACCACGCCCAGCTTTTTGTCTTTTATTTTCTAAGAACAGTAAATAATACAGAAATTCATTAGTTTATAAGCTGGTATTTTTCCTATATCATATTATATAGGTAGCTTGAAGTTATTGTAAAGAAGGACTAAAAAAGCTGGGCTTGGTGGTGCATGCCTGTAATCCTAGTACTGGGGAAGCTGAAACAGGAAGACTGCAAAGTTTGAGACCAGCCTCAGCAACTTAGTAAGACCCTTTTTCAAAATAAAAATAAAAAAGGCTGGTGGTATAGCCCAGATATATAGAACACCCCTGGGTTCAATCCCCAGTACCAAAACAAACAAACAAAAAGTACTAAAATAACAAACTGATACAAACTTGAATGAAATGGTCAAAGAACGCAAATGAAGGAATGAATCAAATGTAAGAGTGTAAGAGTAACAGTGATATTGTAGGTAAAATATTACCGGACAAATGAATAGCCCTTCTCTGGAAAAACTCTTATTTCCATAATTTGTCCGAATGGTGAGAACGTCTGTCTCATAAGCTGGTCTGTAAAATAAAAACATACAAATACAATATTTAAGCTTCATGTATATCACAAAATTCATACTAACAGTGATGAGAAAACCAATCACTATACCTGTTAATCCAGAAGCAATTCCACCACAGTACACAGTACAATTTTTTGGACTTGACTGGTTTACTACATCTTCAAATCTTAACTGCTTAGTGTTATCTATATGCAAAATGAAAACAAAAATGCTGATGTTAGTGCTATCAAACTATCTTCAGGTATAGCTCATTGGTGGAGCAATTGCCTAGCATGCGCAAAGTTATGAATTCAATCCCTAGCACCACACACACGCACGGTCTTTTGTTAATTACTGTTAAGATATGCCTTGCTTGGAGTGATGGCATAGGCCTATAATCCCAGCTACTCAGGAGGCTGAAGCAGGAGGATAGCAACTTCAAGGCAAAACTCGGCAACTTAGCGAGACCCTGTCTCAAAATTTATAAAAGGACTGGGGACAGTCAGTGATAGAGTGCCCCTGAGTTCAATCCCCAATAACACAAACACCAAGATACACATCAATGGGAGAAGAAAATAATTTTTTCTCAATGCTATGATTTGATATAGAGTTGATCTGTAAAATCAGGTGGTTCACATCTTCAAAAATACTTCTACCAAAGCCCAACTATTTTCAGATAATGAAATTCAAGATGAAATGAGTCTTGTAATACTAATTTAAATATTAAGAAATTAAGACTATAGAATGACATGATTTGTGAACAATCTTTCATCTTAACATACATGGCTGACATAAGCTTACTTTCTTGTGTACTTTTGGGTGCAGGTGGTTTACGTGTGGCCCAGTTGGTTCTGATTTGTCGGCCACCCAACCACTGACCTCCCATATGCACAATTGCATTTTCTGCATCCTATGGAGAAGAGAGAACAAATGAACAATCACAAACACAGAAAACAGCGTGGTACATAAGTCTCAATAAGAGAAAAAGAGTTGGCATTACTGGATTCAATAATATCAGTAAGTAAATTCACTAAATAGTTTAAGAAAACAAAACCAAACTATTACCAGCAAGAAAATTATTTGAACTTGAGTGAATTATAAAAGCTATTTGACTTTGTAGATGGCAGAATGCTAGGATAGCATTTAAGCTCATATAAAGGCAAGTTTATCACAATTCAAATATACAAGGGGAAAAAAATCACAATCCTACTCATTACCCAAAAAATATTTAAGTTTCTCAAATATACACATTTGCATAAAAAGGGAAACATGATTCCCACAAGACAAAGTACTCTTCAAATACCTTAATTTTATGGTTGATTTATAACATAACCTTTACTGAAAAAAATGTAAAAGCGTGAACACTATGGTCTAAATTGCCTACCCCCAAAAATCTACACTGTAGTCTATTAGTAATGAATAATGACTGAAACAAGATTAGAAACTCATTTTAAGATAGAAGATTTCTGATTTCTGATTTAGAATGCTATCAATAAAAAATGAGTTTAGAGCTGGGGATGTAACTCAGCAGTAAAGCACTTGTCTGGCATGCATAAGGCCTTGAGTTCCATCCCCAGCACTGCAACAAACAAATAAACAAGCCCAAAATTTAGATTATTGAAATTGATGTGAATATGCAATTAATCTGGGCAAAGACTGAATATAACTCTGGCCTTTTATCTATCACTTCAACAAAATATAGGTAATTTGTTAAAACTACCTATATTTATTATAAATAAATATATTTAAAACTATATTATAAAACTAAAGCCTACTTTATTATTTAATACAAATGCTTAGATATTTGGTACCTCTTAAAAAGCCAACTCAAGACAAATTGCTTAAAAATTTTCATATACATAACTGTTGTAGTCATTTACGTCCGTTATAAAAAGTATGGAGAATTTCAAAGAATGAATTAAATCTGAGATCTTCGTGGTTAAAACTGAATATATGCCAGGTGCAGTGGTGCTTGCCTGTAATCCCCGTACTTCAGAGGCCAAGACAAGAGGATCACAGGTTCCAAGCCTGCCTCACCAACTTAGCAAGATCTTCGACAACTTGTTAACGAAGTAAGTTGTAACTTCTTTACAGTATTGAAAATGAATGAATGAACAAATACAAAGAGCTGGGAGTGTGGCTAAGAGGTAGAATGCCCATGGGTTCAATCTCTAGTACCAAAAAAAATCTCAGATGAGCTCACTTGTCCTAGCCTTAGGCTTTACTTCTAATACATTTTACCTTCACCAATGCACAAATGCAATTTTGCTAATCTTCCTTATAGGGTAATCACCCTGTTTTCAGTTATTTATTTTCAAATTTATGACAGAATGAACTATATTTATTTATTTTTTATTTATTTATTTTTTGTGGTACCATGGATTGAACTGGGGCATTCTACCTCTGGGCTATACCCAGCCCTATTTTTTTTTATTCTTTATTTTGAAACAGAGTCTCGCTAAATTGCGGAGGGCCTCACTGAGTAGCTGAGGCTGGCCGCGAACCCGGATCCTCCGGTCTCAGCCTCCCAAGTACTGGGATTACAAGCGTGCGCCACCACGCCCAGCTTCTATATTTATTAATACATACACAAAATTACATAAAAGTTGTGCTTGCAGTTAACATCCAGGCATATTCAAGCTTCAGTTAGTATTAACTAATGACTAAATCTGGAATTTAAAAATTTAAATTGAGTTGAAAGAACGTACCAGTTTGTTATAAAAAGATACAAAACCATAGCCTTTGGATTTTCCAGTTGCCATGTCTTTAACTACCCGGGCATCCCTGTGAAAAGAAGCACAGCTAAATGAGGGAAGTAAGAGTCATCCTCAAAATAAAAACTAAAAGGAACCACACACACTGTATTGTGAGCATTTTTTAAAATAAAATTCCAGTTAGCCCTAATTAACTATAGCCATTCCTGAACTCTCCCTAATGCTTCTTTACCTGTTAGAAAAAAGCAGTAGGACAAAAACATGTAATAAACATGCAACCTAATCAAATAGCCTATGCTTTCTAAACTAAATGCTCAAGTTTGAAGATTAACAGGAACAATAGTTTCCTTTTCTAATATTCTATTTGCTAGTGTCCTCTAAGATTTACTGATTCTATAAATTACTGTAACAATGCTAACTACGTTACCATGCAATCTCTAAATAGTTAAATGTCTTCTGCCTAGTGATACAAAATATATGAAATATTAAAAAATTGAAAAAGAGGAAAAAATAGGAATTAAAAAGGCATACATGGCCTGTTAACAGATTTCTTTATTTTTCTTGGTCAATTCTCTACCATCATTTTGGAGTTTGGGCAGCTGTAAATTTTGAAAAATTGACATTTTCAGAAATTTAAGAAAGGAGAATAAAAAACTAACAACAATGCTAAGCACACCAGTACGAAAACAACAAATTTACACAGAAATTTTAGTGAGTAAGTTAAAATGATTGGAAATATAGAACTCCACTGAATATAGAATGTTAAAATGTAAATACTAAAATATGTATATATAAATAATGTATAATAAGAATAAATAGAAATGAGAAAAAAAATCTACAACTGAGTTCCAGTGTGCACAGTTCCTTGCAGTTAGCCTTCAAGATCCTGTCCATTCTTATGAGCAATTCTGCAAAATAACCAGAATGCTATTACTTTTAATTGTGACTTGGACTTTAGAAAACTGCAGGTCTCAGGTATAAATAAAGATTGAGAAACAGCAACCTGTATTATTTTTATACTGATTTTCAAAACAGTACTACTTACCACATTTAGATTAAAAGCAAAGCAAATATTAAAATAGAAAATTAAGAATTAAATCTTTCAAATAAATTAAATCTACAGAACAACAAATTATATAGAGAAAAAAGTTGTTGTTCTTAATTGAAACACATTTCTGTAAAGTAGTACTAAAACCTTTAAATCTACAGGAAGTATACCAAATTAACCAATTTTAATCAGAAAGTAAACTGAGATAAATACTTTATAGAACTTATAATCACTTTTAATATCCTAATATATTTGATCAAGTAACAGAATAATTTGAGCATAAATTTTGCAAAAACCAAACCATATGTGTCCCCTCACTAGCAGAATCAAATATCACTAACCAAAAACATCTATTAATTAATTCCACATTTATGATTCAGACATGAAACATTTTAATACTGTAATAGTACTACTTTTCAATTACAGCTAAGATAATCGAAACACATTTATCATTATACTTAAACATGAACATTTCCAATTTAACCAAGGATTTACCTACTTCCCCCATTTATAAACTACTCCAATAAAAGTCTGATACACAGTATAAGTCACATTTACTTTTTATTAATCCATTATCCTTTACCACCAAATTTTGAAAACATTTGACAAACTGTTAAACTTTGTAAATTTTACCACCCAAACATCTGCTTCAAAGATAACAAACAGAATCACTCAAAAATTTTAAACATATCATACACAAGATTATATGAAAACAAGACCCCGAAACATTGAAATGACATTAACATTTGCAACAACATCTACTCCAAAAACAAAACAAACCAAAAAAAAGAAAACTAAAAATGTAAGAAAAAGAAAGAAAAATACACTAACTAGAGAAAGAAAATCTTAATTTCAATACAAGTTAATCATGTACAATTTTGCCTATCACTGTTGAGTGTAGTACTGATTATGATACTTACGATATTTTACCAAAAGGGGCAAATGCCGATTTGATATCTTCTGTTGTAATTTCTGGACTCAAATCCCCAACAAACACATGGAAGTGATCTGCAATCAAAGCATTTGGTAATCAAATACTTAAGAAGTCAGTCACTAAATTTTTTTTAGGCAACACTAGAGGAGGGGAAAAAAGCCTAGTTAATCTGGTAATGCTGCCGGGAAATTTTCAGAACTCTTCCACAGTAAAACGCAGCAGGAGTACTTACTGGAAGTATCTTTTTTCTGGCTACTTGGAGTTGTTGCCCAGTTTACTTTGACCTCCTAAAAATAAAGATTATATTTAATACAATTATTAGGTGTGTCATTATGCATTATAACACTTACCACTTAACAAATCATTTATCAAGCAGGATTATTTTTGCACAAGTACTACGCTGAATAAAGCAAAGCCATCACTCAGCAGCTGAATATGTTAAAAAATTTGCTAAGAAAGGATACAAGCTAATTCAATAGGCAAATATATGTACTCATAGGGTGCCATCATTCTTCTATCTTACCTTTCCCAAAATTTTTCTCCCATTCATAGCAGCTAATGCAGCAGCTGCATCTCTGTGTTCATAAAATTCCACAAAGCAATATGGGTCATTGCTTGTATGCTGCAAAACAGAAAATCCAACAGAAGAGTTGACCCTTCTGCTATCGGGTTGCTGAGAAGAAAATCCAGGAAAAAACATTACTGATAGCTAGGAATGTATAAGGTGAGATTGCAAAAGCTTACGAAAGCCTAACACTTTTTTAAAAAAAGATTTACAGCTAAACCTCACTTTGCACCTCAGAACATTGTTCTCAAACAGAGCTACCAAAGTAGTAGAGTCAAGACCGTGAGGATTAAATTGAAATACAGAACTCTGATGAAGTATATTAAACATGAAACAGGATTTTATATTAGGACAAACCAAACCCCAAACTCAAATATGATGAAGACCTTAAATTTGATGAAGACCACTCCTTACCACCACTCTTCTCTTCCAACATTGTGTGTGTGTGTGTGTGTGTGTGTGTGTTGCTGAGGATTGAACTCAGGGGTATTCTACTTCTGAGCTCTACCCACAGCCCTTTTTATTTTGAAACAGAGTCTTGCTAAGTTTGAGGCCACATGCTGGCCTCAAACCTGTGATCCTCCTGTTTCAGCTACACAAGTACTGGGATCATAGTAGTGCACCACCACACTCAGCTTCTTCCAACTTTTTTTTGGTGGGGTGGTGGTGGTACTGAGGATTGAGCTCAAGGGCATTCTACCTCTGAGCTATACCCCCAGTCCTATTTTATTTTTATTTTGAAATAGGATCTCACCAGGTTGATGAATCTCACTACTTGCTGAGGCTGTCCTCGAACCTGCAATCCTCCTGTCTCAGCCTCCCATGTACTGGGATTTTTTTTTCCCCAGTACTGGGAATTGAACTCAGGGGCATTCTACCTCTGGGCTACACCCCCAGCCCTATTTTTTATTCTTTATTTTGAAACAGGGTCTAAGTTGCGAAGGGTCTCACTAAGTAGCTGAGACTAGCCGCGAACCGGGATCCTCTGGTCTCAGCCCCCCAAATACTGGGATTACAAGCGTGCACCACCACACCCGGCTATGTACTGGGATTATAAGCATATGCCACCATGCCTAGCTCCAACTTACTTTCTTTTTATTATTATTTATTTATTTGTTTGTTTGTTTATTGTGGTGCTGGGGATTGAACCCAGGGGCATTCTACCTCTAAGCTACACCCCTAGCCCCTATTTTATTTTTTTTTTAATTTAATTTTTTTTGCAGTACTGGGGATTGAACCCAGGGGCATTCTACCTCCATGCTACACCCCAAGCCTGATTTTTTTTGTTCTTTATTTTGAAACAGGGTCTCACTAAGTTGCGGAGGGTCTTACTAATTTGATGAGGCTGGCTGCGAAGCTGGATCCTCCTGTCTCAGCCTCCCAAATACTAGGATTACAAGCATGTGCCACCAAGCCCAGCTTTATTTTTATTTTGAAACAGGGTCTCATTAGGTTGATTAGAGTGTCACTAACATTGCTGAGGCTGTCCTTGAACCTGCAATCCTCCTGTCTCAGCCTCCCAAGTACTAGGATTATAGGCGTGTGCCACCACGACCGGTTCAACATTATTTTTAAAAGGATATATTATACTGATGCATCACAATCCTTCATAAACTATGTCCCAGGACTATAAAAAAATACAGAAATGAATCAAGTTTTTTCCAAATTAAAACTAGGATTGGTAGTATAAATAACAGTTTTTTGTACTGTTACAGACTGGATTTTATATATATATATATATATATATATATATATATATATATATATAATTACTCTTCTGGATAAGAATAAGAATAAAAACAGAAAAATTAAAGATTTATAACTAGCAACAGAAATGAATTCCCTACCTTCTAAAATTCTATATACTTTGATTTTGGTCTTCCAAAGCCCAGAAAACATACTAGTGAACTAGAAAATAATTGCTGAAAATGTATCTAAATAAAACACTGGGGGTGTATCCTGTGGGAGAGCGCTTGCCTAGCATGTGCCAGACCCTCAGTTTGATCCCCAGCAGTGAGGAGTGGGGGACCAAAGCCAGGACAAAGCTACGATTTGACATCACAAAATTACCAATATACAAAAATCTTTATTAAATATAAGCTTGACAATAGTTGGCAAATACGTATTTAAAGAGGATGAGAAAGTAGTGCTACCTAACAAAAATACAAATGAATGTAGCTCAGAGGTAGAATGCCCCTGGGTTCCACCACCAGTACCACCAAAAATAAATAAATAAATAAATAAATAAATAAATAAATAAATGAATGAATGAATGAATAAATAAATTTTAAAAAGTGGGCATCCAGGTGGACTTACAAGGGATAAAAATACCAGATAAAGACTTTTCAACGACCACTGTTTTTCATTCCAGGAAAGTTTTAGAAGGAAAAAAAAGGTGTCTAAACAATAGTGACAAAGCAACCAGAGGCATTTCCTTGAGGGGAAAAAAGTAGGATCATTAACAATGACTATGAGAGCCCAAAGAGAACTATGGCCTCTCAAACAAAATCCTACTCTCATAGCTTTATGAGCACTGTTAAGAGGTAGAGGAAAGATACTAAATAAAAATGTACAGTTAACATTTACTGAAGAAGGATTTAAAAGTGAACAAACACCTAAAGGTACACCAGCCCATTTTCCCTTTTCCTCTTATGTCTTCTGCCCTGACAGTCTCTAAGGAAACACTGGTAAGTATAGCAAAATGTTAGGGTCCAATAGTAGAGCTACGAAAATCACAGAGGCTTCAGTTAGAAAGTCAGTCTATCTGTGTACATTAATTCCAAATTTATCTATCCTATTCCATGCACGCATACATGCACGCGCGCGCACACACACACACACACTGGTTCCCCCTATCCATGGAGGATATGTTCCAAGACCCCAGTGAAGGCCTAACATCAGATAGTACCAAACCCTGTAATACTGTTTTTTCCTATACATACATATACAAACAAAATACCTTTTCCACTTAACACGCACTGTGGCCATAACTTCTGCAGTCTCAGGTGCGAAAGCAAAACTAGCATGGACTGTTTTCATTTTTCACAATTTCACAAAGAGAAGATTTGTTCTTACCACAGATCTTCCCAGCCTCACTATGCAATTTTTTTCTTTTCCTATTGAGAGCTTTCACCTTTTCACTTCCTTCGGAACACTTTATAACTTCTCTTTGGCATATACCAATTGCCAGCATCACCACTCTTGCATTTGAAGCCATTATCAAGTAAAATAAGGGCAAGTGGAACACCAGCACTGCCATGCCGACACAGCTGGTCGGGTAAGAGTAGGCTACTAGCGCCCCTTGAGCAGGTGATGTATACAGTATGAACATGCTGCACAAAGGAAGGATTCGTGTCCTGGTCAAGACAGCAGATTTCATCGCACTACTCAGAACTGCATTCAACTTAAAACTTCTGGAATTTCTCATGTAATATTTTTATACTGAGGTTATTCACAAGTTGCTAAAACTAAGGAAAGCAAAACCAGAGGACTACTGTATACATGTATTTAAATATTCACATCACATGTAAGTTCATATCACACTACATTTCATTAAGACACCACTAATTTTTAAGTCAAATCCTAAGTGTCAGGGATGTTAACATTTTTTAAATGTCTTCCTAGCTGGGCGTGGTGGTACACGCTTGTAATCCCAGTAATTGGGAGGCCAAGACAGGAGGATCCCGGTTTGCCGCCAGCCTCGGCTACTTAGTGAGGCCCTCCATAACTTAGTGAGACCCTGTTTCAAAAATAAAGAATATAAAATAGGGCTGGGGGTGTAGCTCGGAGGTAGAATACCCCTGGGTTCAATCCCCAGTACCGCAACAACAAAAAGTCTTCCTTAGAATCAAGAATATGTATTTAGCCGAGTGTGGTGGTGCACGCTTATAATCCCAGTACTTGGGAGGCCGAGACTGGAGGATCCGGGTTTGTGGCCAGCCTCAGCTACTTAGTGAGACCCTGTTTCAAAATAAAGAATAAAAAATAGGGCTGGGGTATAGCGTGGAGGTAGAACGCTCCTGGGTTCAATCCCCAGTACCACACACACACAAAAGAATAGTATTTGTTATATACGGAAAGTTATAATAATCTATAACATCTAAAGTAAGTCAAAAGGTAAGAAGAAAAAAGTTTTTTTGTTTTTTTTTTTTGCGGTACGGGGGAGTGAACGCAGAGGTGTTCTACCTCCACGCTACGCCCCCAGCCCTATTTTTTATGCTTTATTTTGAAACCGGGTCTCACAAGGTTGCGGAGGGCCTCACTAAGGAGAGAGAGAGAGAGACAGAGAGAGACATAGTGAGAGCTGAGGCTGGCCACGAACCCGGATCCTCCGGTCTCCGCCTCCCAAAGTACTGGGATTACAAGCGTGCGCCACCACGCCCGGCAAAAAAAGTATTTTTATATAATGAAATTTGTAAAAAGAAAATAAATGCCTAGATGTGATATTCTGTTCACTGCCCTTTAGAAGCTTCCTGTTTACACCATCATCAAATTACACTCTTAATAATCAGTTATGTCCTTACCTTAGTGTTGCCATCAATTTTTGTTGGGTGACAGAAATGTCAAGACAGAGAAATATGAGGTTTTATAACTATTTACAAGTTCAAATCTGGGAGTTCTACAATACAGGTAAGTTTTGAAATTCATTTCAAGTCCCTCCATCCCTCAAATGGCTACATACACACATAGGTTTTTTTTAAAATACTATTAAAACAACTATCAATGCTCCTTCCAAAACTTTCCAGTGATGTTTCCTACTTTCTCACATCCTATTCTCTCCTGAACCCACTCCTATCAGCCTCCAAACCAACCACGCCAGTGAGGCTGCACTGAGCTCACCAGTGCCCGCCACCTCCACGATCCCTTCTGTTTTCATCTTGACTTCCAGGCGGAATCCAAAACAGTTGACACCCACTATCATCCTTCCTCTAAACACTCCCTTCTCTTGAACCTCCCATACTCTTGATTTTCCTGTTTCAGAAGGTAGTTTGTCCTCCTTCGCTGGAACTGAATGTAACTCTAAATGCGGAGCTGCTCCAGCCTCCAGGACTTGGACCGTGGTCCGTCCTCTGCCGTCACTTCCTTTAGGTGATCTAAATATTGCATAGCTTCAACTACTACTGCAAGCTTCAGCTCTGGTCTCTCCAGAGTTCCAACTGCCTATATACAATGTCCACTTAGATATCTAATACACAAATTTAATATTGCCCAAACAGAGCTCTTAATAATTCCTACCTCTCTTCCAGGCATTCTCTGTGCTGCCCCCCCCCAGCCATCCCCAATTTAGTAAATAGCATTACTGCCCACATAACTGCACTAACAAGAATCTTAGGGTCTTTCCTAATTTCTTCCTTTCCCTTATATCCCACAGTCAATCCAGTCTTATTAATTCTACATTTATAATGCAGTGCAAAATTATGTACCCCTATTTCTTCCACCACCACTGTAAAGCGCAAGAACCCGTCACCTCTTACCTAGACTAGGGGAGTAAACCCAATTGGTTTCTCTCCTGCACTTTCCCTACAACCCTCCATACAACAGTCATTCTCTACACAGAGCAATCTTAAAAATGCAAAACAGCACTTCATCCTCTGGCTTAAATGCCTCCAATGTCCTGCCACTGCAACCTCTACTGTGTCATGGTCCATCACATACTGCCCTATGTGATGCTGAACCCTGCCTACCTTGTTAGATTGATTTCCCACCACTACCCTCCATCACTCACCAGTCTCCAGCCATCCTGGTCTTTGGCTCCACAAATACAATAAGCTCATCACCGACTCAAGGCCTTGGTATCTGCTTTCCCTCCGCCTGCAGCTCTTGGCACAGATGGCACCACCTTGTTATTCTTGTCTCAGCTCAAATAGGTGACATCTTCCCTCACCACCTGGTCTGTTACAGAGCACCAACCCTGCAATCACCACCATCGAACTCTATTTTATTCTATTTGTGGCTCTTATTCCTATTTGCTTGGAGACCTCATTTGTCCCCAGTGCCTTGAAGTGTCTAGAGAAAGGTAAGTTTGTTTTGTTTCTTTGTTTTGGGGGCCGTGTGTGTGTGTGTGTGTGTGTGT
>PVJS01041794.1:5540-17901 GCA_004027185.1 Glis glis
GTGAGAAAAGCCATATAAATCTAAGGGAACATTTCTCAGAGTATTTTGTGGGACTCTTTTTTTTTTTTTTTTTTTTTTTTTTGGTGGTACTGGGGATTGAACCCAGGGGTATTCTACTTCCGAGCTACACCCCCAGCCCTATTTTTTATTCTTTATTTTGAAACAGGGTCTCACTAAGTTGCGGAGGGCCTCACTAAGTAGCTGAGGCTAGCCGTGAACCTGGATCCTCCTGTCTCAGCCTCCCAAGTACTGGGATTATAAGCTTGCGCCACCACGCCCGGCTTTGTGGGACTCTTGAAGTAAAAAACATTTCTTGATGAGGAATTTTTGAAAATGCTGCTGCTTTGTTGGAGATTTGCAGTACACATTAGCATTTTAAAGACACTGAGATAACCTACAACAAAGAACCTTACCTTGGGTTTCTCAAGTTTTATTGCCTCCTTTCTAGGTAACACTAACCGCATGCATGCTGTTTTACAGAGTAGTTACTGGGAAATGCTGACTGAGTATTGCTGGTGACTAGTCTGGGTCATATTAGATCCTCATTTCTTATCATAGAATTTAGAGAGGACCTGGCAGTGACCTCAAGCATTACAGAGGGTCCAGTAGAGAGCAGGTCTTGCAGTCTAGCTGGACCAAGTTTGTTGGGATTCATCACCATTTGAGCAGAGTTTCTCCCCAGCCAGGTCTGCTTGAAGTGTTTTCTCTCTCAGCCTGTTTAATTAGAAAAAAAATTTAAAAGTTAGAGTGATATAGACTGTTAGAGATTATTTGGGCCAGAACCGCGCCCCCCCCCCATTTTACATAAGCCCAGAGAAAAACCTTTTGATAAATGCCAGAATATGGACTAGAACTTGTCTCTAACTTCAGGAGGAGTGTATTTTCTTCATTCAACAAACTGAATTGTTTTTCTGTGTGAAGCATTGTCATCCTAGAGATGAGTAAGACCTATCTTTCCCTAAAGGAGTTTCATTCTTTTATTTACTCAATCAGAAGCATTTATTGTATGGTGGGTACTACACTATGAACAAGAGCTTCATAGTTTGTATTTGTGGTGTATAAGGCTAATAAGACTAAAAGCATCTTGCAAGGAAAAAAAGTGTGTATGTGATACTAGAGGAGCAGGTGTTTAATAATTAGAAATGATATGTCACTGGTACAGTTTACAAAGCACTTTCACATTTTTTAGCTCATGTGATCTCCTAGCAACAGTGTAAGATAGATGAGGTAAAGTCGGGCACACCTATAATCCCAGTAGTTGGGAAGCTGAGACAGGAGGATTGCAGTTTCGCAGCGGCCAGCCTCAGCAACTTAATGAGGCCCTCTGCAACTTAGTGAGACCCTGTTTCAAAAAATAAAATAGGGCTGGGAGTGTGGCTCAGAGGTAGAAAGCCCTTGGGTTCAATCCCCAGTATGATAACAATAATGGTGATGGTGATGGTGATGATGATGATGATGTAAGCAGCTTTATCCCTAGTCAGTAGATTAAAGGCACAGTATTAAAAAGTAGTAAGTGTAGCCAGGCGTGGTGGTGCACGCTTGTAATCCCAGTACTTTGGGAGGCGGAGACCAGAGGATCCGGGTTCACGGCCAGCCTCAGTTCTCTCTCTCTCTCCCTGTCTCTGTCTCTCCCTCTCTCTCTCTCCTTAGTGAGGCCCTCCGCAACTTTGTGAGACCCGGTTTCAAAATAAAGTATAAAAAATAGGGCCGGGGGCGTAGCACGGAGGTAGATAAGGAACAGGAACTTAATATCCTTTAGAATTTTTAGCTTTTTCTTAAAAAAAGTTGCTATGATTTTTATTTCTCCAAGACTGAACAAGAGTATCTTTGTCAATGCACACAAAATTTTGGAAATGTTTTGATCTCAAAACTTGTTCCTTCTTTTTCTAAATGGCATTTTGTTAGGCAATTTTCGTTCTGCTCTCAATGATGTGATGGCTGCCAGAAAGCTAAAACCCTGCCACCTCAAAGCAATAATAAGAGGTAAGTCTTGTAGAACTATAGTGTGGTTATCATTATGGAAAAGCTGGCACTCACTGCACCAAAAATTGACATTTAAAGCTTTGACAGTAAGGTGCTAGGCTATTAGTGAAATCACCTTATTTTTGTAGTATTGATATTAAGTTCCTGTTCCTTATCAACAGCAACATGCCACATTTGAAAAAATTCCTCAGAGAATAATCAATCCTTTATGCTGTAAGAATTTATATAGAAATTGAAACCCCTCTTAATGAAGAATAATATTAATTAAAATAAGTCAGTTCCAAAAGCTATATTCGATGTTTTCCCATATTAGCTGATATGAAGGCAAGATCTTCAAATGCCATGTTAATGTTAATTAGAAGATAAGTTATGGGACCTTTGCTGATAACTCTGATGCTGAGATGTTCCCAGATTATTTTTTCTCTTGTATTTTGACCTTTATATATAATAATAATGCTTTTATTACTTCTGTAGTTCACCTTTTCTTTGAGAACCTCATAGGTGCTTTGCAAATTTTAATTTATTCATCATATATATTAATTTTCTCTGTATTCCCATAGCTAGCTTAAAATGCTTTATCAAAGTTATGACTCTTTAGATGTTCCCGGTTAGGGGGTGGGAAGTAGGTCTGTGTAGAGGAAGAAGGTACTGAATAAAGATTGGCACACAGGGTGTGGTCCTGTGCAGTTAGCCGCAGGCTGGAAGTCTGTAATCCTGGAATCAGTTGTTGGTTTTACCCTATGATGTGACCTTGCCAAGACACTCACTCTGTCAGTTTGCTCATCTCTGGAAGATGGAGTTAGGTTCTTTTGATATCTAAGCCTTTACAATCCTGATATTTTGAAATTCTGTTGGAAACCTAAAGTGACTAACTAAAGGGAAGTGAACATGATTGCATTAAAACATTTTTTTAAATAAAAGAGGCAGCTTAAACTCATGGCTATGAAGAACAAAATTAGAAGAGTCTGTCTTTAGTCATGCTATTACCTTCTTTTTTGTTGTTTTTTATTTTTTGTTTTTTGTGGTACTGGGGATTGAACCCACGGGCATTCTATCTCTGAGCTCCACCCCCCAGTCCTGTTTTTTATTCTTTATTTTGAAACAGGGTCTCACTAAGTTGCAGAGGGCCTCACTAAGTAGCTGAGGCTAGCCATGAACCCGGATCCTCTGGTCTCAGCCTCCCAAGTACTGGGATTACAAGCGTGCGCCACCACACCAGTGGCATTCTACCTTTGAGCAACTCCCCCAGCCCTATTTTATTTCTTATTTGGAAACAGGGTCTTACTAGGTTGATGAGAGTCTCACTAGTTGCTGAAGCTGTCCTTGAACCTGTGATCCTCCTGTCTCAGCCTCCCAAGTACTGGGATTACAGGCGTGCGCCCCCATGCCCAGCACTACTACCTTCTTGAGGCAAATTTTGCTTTCTGTTTTGTGTGTGTGTGTGTGGTACTAGGGATTGAATCCAAGGGCATTCTGCCTCTGAGCTATACCCCCAGCCCTGTTTTATTTTTATTTTGTAATAGGGTCTCACTAAGTTGTGGTGGACCTCAATAATTTGCTGAGGCTGGCCATGAACCTTTGATCCTCCTGTCTCAGTCATCCAAGTGCTAGGATTACAGGCATACACCACTACACCTGGCTCTCTGTTTTTATTTTTATTTTTATTTTATTTATTTTTTTTTGTGGACCGGGGATTGAACCCAGGGGCATTCTAACTCTGCGCTATACCCCCGGCCCTATTTTTTATACTTTATTTTGAAACCGGGTCTCACGAAGTTGCGGAAGCCTCACTAAGTAGAGAGAGAGAGAGAGAGACAGAGAGAGACAGAGAGAGACAGAGAGAGAGCTGAGGCTGTCCGCAAACCCGGATCTTCCGGTCTCCGCCTCCCAAAGTACTGGGATTACAAGCGTGCGTCACCACGCCCGGCCTGTTTTTATTTTTAAAACCATCTGAGATGGGCTTTTCCTTCCCATTTGCAGATGAGGAACCTGAAGCTTGGAGATGTTCAGTCTTTTGTTCAAGGTCTAGCTGATAAATGACAGAGCCCAATTTCTAGCCCAGATTAGTCTGATTCCAAAGCCTGTGCTCTTTGCCACTAAATGATAGCCTTCCCTACTTTTAGAGTCCTTAACACCAGGGAGACTTATAGGAGTTTTGAGCTGAATAGACACTTGGGATATTTCTCATCCAGGATACAAACAGTACTCTTCTTGGTTTGGATACTGAAGTACAAGGAGCTTCATCCTCTGTTTTCCATTCAGGGGTCAGATCTGGCTGGTAGCTAGCATGGGTGAGAGGTTTTGCTCAAGGTTGGGCTTTTTTATGTATGTTGTCCTTAGATTTTGAGGGCTCTGGTTTCTGCAGGTGCCCTGTGCCATCTGGAATTAAAACACTTTGCTGAGGCTGTGAGCTGGTGTGATGAGGGACTGCAGATAGATGCCAAGGAGAAGAAGCTCCTGGAAATGAGGGCTAAAGCAGACAAGCTGAAGGTTGGTGACAGCAGAGTATTGGCATTTATTTTGTAAAAAGGTAGCACAAGCTGGGTGTGGTGGTGTGTGCCAGAAGTCCCAGTTCTCAGGAGGTTGAGATGGGAGGACTACTTCAGCCCAGGAGTTTGAGACCAGCCTGGGCAACACAGCGAGACCCAATTAAAAAAAAAAGTATACCCTACAGTTCAGAGTTCCTCTGTTGTATACATTTGTTAAAACTCATGAAACTGTGCCCTTAAAACCTGTACATTATATTTCAACAAAGTTGAGCCGGGCGTGGTGGCACACACTTGTAATCCCAGTACTTGGGAGGCTGAGACAGGAGGATCTGGGTTCAGGGCCAGCCTCAGCTACTTACTGAGGCCCTCCGCAACTTAGTGAGACCCTGTTTCAAAATGAAGAATAAAAAATAGGGCTGGGGCTGTAGCTCGGAGGTAGAATGCCCCTGGGTTCAACCCCCCTCCCCAAAAAAGTATTTCAACAAAGTTTATTTTGTAAAAAGGTAGCACAAGCTGAGTGCGGTGGTGTGTGCCTGAAGTCCCAGTACTTAGGACATCCCACCTTATGTGCCCTGCTGAGATTCCAAGGGTGGAACAGCAGGAAGCTGCCTACACCCACAGCCATTGCATCTTGTAAATTAGAGTAAAAACAACCTGGGGCAGCATCCAGGTCATAATATGGACCACACGCTGTGGCCAGATGTAGCTCAACTGGGAGGCAGGGTTGGACATAGTCCTAGTGGTGTCCTGGGGTTTGGGGTACCTTTGAAAGTGATCAAACTTCTGACAGTAGAAAGGATTTTCACAACTCTCCCTTGGCAGAGTGGATTGGAGAAAGAATGGCCAAGAGTTATCAGACTGTCTCCCTGAAGGGGCAGGCTTTGTTCACAAGGGAAGATCTGTGCTAGCCTTTGTGGAGAAGACGAGAGCTGGGTGGTTCTGTATGCTAGAGCAGGAGTCAGCACACTGACCCACAGGCCAAGTCCAGCCTGTGCTGCTTTTGTAAGTTCTGTGAACTAAGCATGTTTTTTACATTCTCAAAAGGGTTATAAACAGTCAACTAGATAATGTGCCACAGAGACCATACATGGTCTCCAAAGCCTAAAATATTTATTGTCTTGTCCTTTGCAGAAAACATTTGCTGACTCCTATTAATTTGTAGTCCTGAGGGTGAAAGCAGGATTGACTGGTACTGGGTAGATTCTCAGGAAAAGAAAATCTGAATTATATTTCTGCCAGATTGAGTAGCATGTCGGTATTTTTCTCTCCTGGATTATAACTGTGCAAAAGGCAGATCCTCTAATAAGTTCTTGTCCTGGGGTTTTCCAGTATGTTATCCTATATTCCAGCCACACCAGAGAAGTTGAAATTCCCCTACGGTGCTGGTCTGCCCCTTGTCAGTCTCTGTGGAGAATGCTCTTTCTCCTCTGTTGGTGGAATCTTCCTTGTCTAAGTCCCCTCCTCAGTGGGGCAGAAGCAGCTGCTCCCTCTGTGTTTCATAGCACTCGCTTCACACCACCATAGGAACACATAACACACCTGTTCCACTTGGTTCCTCACTTCTCTGTACCCCTTGCAGACTGTGAGCTCCTTGGGTACAGGAACTCGATTTTAGATTTTTGCTGACATGGGGCCTGACATCTAGGTGTGTGCTTTGTGCGTGTTTATTGAACTGAATCAGCCACCGGCATCCCATGACACAGGAGCATGGGCCGGCTAGAGACCAGACAGAGTTATTTAGGAGCAGGCTGGGATGGGAGAAGAGGAAGCAAGTTCCCTGCTGCTGATGCATCTGAATTTCATTTTCAGCGAATTGAACAGAGGGATATGAGGAAAGCCAAGTTGAAAGAAAAGAAGGAGCAGAATCAGAATGAGGCTCTACTCCAGGCTATCAAGGTGAGTTCTCAAACCTTAGGTCTTCCAGTCCTGTGAGATCCACTGATCCTATGAGGCCTGCTGGGAACCTTTCTTGGGACGCTGCACCCAAATGGCTGGTCATTTTCTTTCCCCTTTGGTGAAGCAGTATGACAAAGGAGCCCGGGCTCTGGAGTCAGACCCCAGGTTCAGTCAGCTCTCCCACCGTGTGTGAGCGCTGGTCTCAGGAACATACTGAGTGCTGCTCTGGGCTAGCATTCTCTTAGTTAACCTTCACAGCAGCCATCTGAGGTGGGTCTTCTTGTTCCTGCTTTGCTAGCTGATGAAATGGTCTCAGAGAGGTGCAGAAACCTCATACAGCTAATGCGTGTTAGAGCCTGGACCTTGCTCTTCGCCCCTGTGGTGTCCTGCGTCCCGAGAAAGTCTGAATTTTTATGATGTCACTCCTTTAACAACCCACCACAAAATCCTTCATCCCATTCCCTCTGTTTCCTGCATTTTGAAATGAATGTAGTCCAACCAAGTCTTGCTTGAACCTTGATACCCAGCAAGTTACCTGGCGGAGTTTGCTTTGTCTCCACAGGTACATAACACCTGTCCAGAGACTGTGGGGTGGGTGTTGGTTTCATGCTTTGTTCAGTTGAATTTTGCACCATTTAAGTTACCTGTTGACTTTGAGAACTTAGCACTACTAAAATGCACTCCACTTGTTCCAACAGCAATCTGTTAACACATAACAACACACTAAATAGAATGGAATACTCTAGATTTTCCATCTACTCCTCATTCATAGTGAGGGATTTGGTCATTTTCTTAAGTGTTGTAGAATATTGAAATGCCCAGACATTTGCATATAGACTTAAAAAAAATGGTTCTCTACTACTTTAGTCCAACCCTGTATCTTAGACTTTAGTGTACATAAGAATTGCTCGTAATGGCACACAAAGCCATATTTTACTGATGGTTTAAGGCAGGGGTCAGCAAACTGCCACCATTGGGAAACAGCCTTGTGCATCTGTGTATTGTCTGTGGTGGTTTGGGTAGTTGATTAATTTCAACAAAGACTATTTGGCCCGCATTATCTAATTCATTAGGAAAAAGTTTGCCAGCCTCTATTTTTAGGGGATATTATCAAAAGTAGTTTTGACTGCATGTAATTTCCCCTCATGTGCTAAGCTGAGGAACCTCGGCACACATACATAGGAGGGGACCTTACTGTTCAGATCCTTGATTGAGGTGCATTTCTGTGAGACAGTAAAGATTAAGTCACAGCTGGGCGTGGTGGCGCATGCCTGTAATCCTAGTACTTGGGAGGTTGAGACAAGCCTCAGCAACTGAGCGAGACTCTCAGCAACCTAGTGAGACCCTGTTTCCAAATAAAAAATAAAAAGGGCCGGGGAATGTAGTTTGGAGATAGAATGTCCCTGGGTTCAATCCCCAATAACATTAAAAAAAAAGAAGAAAAAAGAAAAAGATTGTCAGTGTGCATTATTTGTAGTATATCCTGTGTCCCAGCCAAATTGAAACATTTGACAGTTCCATACAGGCTACACTCTTGATCTTTTTTTTTCCAGTATTGGGGATTGAACCCAGGTGCATTCTACCTCCAAGCTATACCCCCAGCCCTTTTTATTTTTTGTTTTGAAACAGGGTCTCACTAGGTTGCTGAAAGTCTCACTGAGTTGCTGAGGCTGTCCCTAAACCTGCGATCCTCCTGTTTCAGCCTCCCAAGTACTGGGATTACTGGTGTGTGCGCCCACCACTAGACCATAGCCAGAGGCTTAAGGGCGCGGGACCATGTCTGCTCCTCTTTGTGACACGGTCCAGCACATGGTAGATGCCAGGTGAAGGTGAGTTAAACAAGTGGTGCCTACTATGTGCCAAGCTTCAGGGACAGTGAAGATGAATTATGTATAGAGCTGGCCCTCAGGAGCTCACATTTTAGGATTTCTATATTTCAGTGAAAGGGTTGGCATCGTGCCATACAGTAAGGCTTTGATGTGTGTGTGTTTTTGTCTTAATCCAGTCTAGGAACATCAGGCTCGTCTCTGAAGCTGCTGGTGAGGATGAAGATTCAGCTTCAGAAGGTCTAGGGGAGGTTTTCCTGGATGGACTCAGCTCTGAGAACCCCTGCGGAGCCAGGCTGAGTCTAGATGACCAGGGCAGGCTGAGCTGGCCCGTGCTCCTTCTATACCCGGAGTATGCCCAGTCGGACTTCATCTCTGCTTTTCACGAGGACTCCAGGTACTGACTGCCCAAGCTTCTGCTCTTGCTTGCATGCTTTCCCTGCTCTCTTGACGGGAGGTGGAGTTGCCAAGGGAAGAGAATAGTTTAGCGGGTTTCACACAATCTGGTTTGATATGACCTCTGTATCTTGTAGCTGATGGAACCTTAATTAACTAGGTTTGCAGTGAAAGGCCCAAGTCTTAACTTCGCACTGCCTGGTTAGTAAGTGTAACACCATAGTATAGCGATTGCCAGAGAGTGGGACATATCTCTGCAGAAGTCTGAAATCATCTTATGTAGTACACGCATAGTAATTTAAGTATATGCTTATTAGAAAAAATATAAATATCACATTTAACTTGTGGTTTCAGAGGGTAATGCTTAGAATGTGGCTAAATGTAAGAAACATTTTTAACTGAGTCTGTTGAAAGAAAATTATGTTATAGGACAAGTGATAAGCATACACATTTCGGGCACTGCTGTCCAAATGGGCTAAGCCTGCTTTGTGTTTTATACATTCTTTTTACCTCTGAGAATTGGTGTCCAGGGACTGATATGGAAAAGTAAATCATGAGTTATTGACACCCAGAAGGTACATATTACGTCCTTAGGTTTATTGATCATCTAATGGTGATGTTTGGTGAAACACCCTCTTGGGATTCAGAACAAAAATACTGCCCTGATAATTTGGAGGTAAGAGAAGTTTTACTTTGTTCTTCTGTGGGAGGGAGCTGGGGGAGAGAGATTGGCTACCTTTTTTATTATTTTTTATTGTGGCAAGATAAGGCTGAGGGTATGGCTCAGTGGTAGAGTACTTGCCTAGCATGTGTAAGGCTCTGGGTTCAATCCTCACTACAAAAAAAGATTGTGGTAAGATATATACAACATTTAACATTTTAACCATTTCTAGGTACCCAATTCAGTGCTATGAAGTATATTCACATTGTTTTGCAGCCATCACCACCATCCCGCTCCAGAACTTTCCGTCATCCCAACCTGAAATTGTGCACTCATTAAACAGTAACTCCCTAGTCCTCCCTCCCCCAGCCCCTGGCAGCCACCATTCTACTTCCTGTCTCTGAATATGATTCATTGCTCTGGATATCACACACAAGTGGAATCATACAGTATTTGTCCTTTTGTGTCTGGCTTATTTCACTTTGCATAGTGTCTTCAAAGTTCATCCATATTTAGCATGTGCCAGCCTTCCTTTTTAAGACTGAATAAAAAAAAACCCCACAGTTTAAAATATAAAGAATTGATCTTCTTGTAATCATTTGAGAGTAGGATGCTAACTGATGCCTCCACAACCCTGAATGCTTTAGTGTGTGTTTCCTACAAACAAGAACATTTTTCTTCATAATCCCAAAATAACCATCAAAGTCAGGAAATTGACCAGTACACACTCCTAGTGTCTGGGCTCAGGCTCCTCTCAGGTTCCACAGGCTGTCCAGGAATGTCCTTCGTCGCCCACAGCGCCTTTCAGAACCACAGTGTATTCAGTGATCACAGCGTTAGTGATAGAAGAGTTCCTCGTACTTCTCCACTCCCTCGGGCTTAACCCTGTGCAGATTACACTGTTTTGTGGAGTGCCTGTTGGTGTGGTTTGCCTCGTGTTTCCTGAGGCTACATTTGGATCAAGCATGCTTGGCGGAAGGGATGCTAGCGCAGAGGGATGCTGTGTTCTCATGGCACATGTCCGGTCACCTGATTGGGGGGTCTGCCAGGCTTCTCTACCTCACAGTTGCTCTTTCTCCTTTGTAATAAGTATTTAATAGGGAGGTACTTTGAGATGATGTAAATATTCCATTGCTCATCAGACATTCAGCTTGTTTAATTATATCACTGGACTTATGGTGTCCTCTCTTATTCAGTGAATTATAATGTTACTAAGATTGTTTATTTTATGCTCAGTTATACTAGATTTGACCAGTGGGAATCCCTTCAAATTTGTTTCTGTGTCCTTTTGACTTACCTCCATTTTTTTAAGCACTTGCTTTCTGGCACAAGTATTCCACATTCAGATTGTGCTAAGCCCAGCTCTGAAATCAGCCTCTTTTTTTTTTCCTTCAAGAAGCCCTGGTTCTTTCTAGTGGTGAGTGGTAGTTAGAAGCCAAGAGCTCTGTGCAGTAGATGTGCTATTAATACGGGGGAGGAGGGGCTCACTGCCTCAATGCCTTCTCAGTGCCTCACAGCTAGTATAGAGTGAGAGTGTGTGTGTGTGTGTGTGTGTGTGTGTGTAAGTGTAAGTGTAAGTGTAAGTGTAAGTGTGTAAAGACATGAGGTGTCTCCAGTTCTAATCCACCACCACAGGATTCGCTTTCTCGCTGTCTCCCTTTCTGTGTTTGTAACAATGACTTTAGTATTAACATACTTGTTCGTTTGATCAGCCCTCTCCTGTCACCACCACTGACCCGTCTCCTACCTGGAACAGTCCTCAGCCCTCCTGCACTCCTGGCCCTCCATGTTAGGCTGCAGCGTGGGTGCGTTGCCTATCCTGTGCAGAAGCTGACATCCCACGCTGCTCAGCCACCCTGAGAACACCCTCCTCACCCTGCTTGGTCCCGACAACCCATTTCAGCTGTCCCACGCATGGACACCCTCATACACCACGCTGGGAAGCCATCTTACAAGGAAGCCCTTTTCACCCCACTCAGGCTGGCCAGCTTTTGGCCTGGATCCCCCCTTCTGGCGCAGCTCTGACACCCTGGCTCCCGGCAGCCCTCCTGCACATACGTCCTCCTCGCCCGCGTCGGCTTTGACCACCCTGCACAGACACCCTTCTCACCCTGCTCGGTTCCTCCTTTGCTCTGGCCACTGTGGATTCTCTTCCCCACACCTAATGCTCTAGGACTAAATTGTTAGGGAAGAGAAGGGGCATGGGCCTGGGCTCGAGCCTTGGCTTCTCTTTACTAGCTGGGTGACATTGGCAAGACGTTTCCCTTCTCTGAGCCTGGTTTTCTCTGGAAAATGGGGCTGATAACCATTCTTACGATGCCAGGAGGACTGAATGCAGAGCACTCAGCCCCACAGCTGTGTGAGGAGGCGGTCAACCAGTAACCGCAGCCGTCTCTTCCCTGCATGTAGCCTCAACACGCCTAGTGCTGCTGAAGCCTTTTGTTTCTGATTCTTGCTCTGTTAATCTTGTAGGTCTACTTTGAGGATAAGGACAAGGCAGAACTATACCAAGTGCCTCCCCAGAGCACCCTGCTGCAGGTGCTGCAGCACCCCAGGTGAGTACTCTGTGGGGCTGGGTAGACCAGGGAAGATGCTCAGGCACCTGCCCAGGAGTATAGCCAGCTTCTTGTTCCTCTGCCCACTGATCACCCGCACTCCTTCCCTTCTGCTCTGGCACAGCTGTATGAGATGGTAACCATGGGGCTGACCCAGCCCATTAAGCTGAGCCACTGGCCAAACAGGTTGCCCATTGCACTGCAGCTGTGACCCAGGCCAGGGGAAAGTGAAGGGGGCTGGTCTCAGAAGGAAAGCTAGCCAGGCGTGGTGGTGCATGCCTGTAATCCAAATACTTGGGAGGATCACAGGTTCGAGGCCAACCTCAGCAACTTAGCAAGGCCCTCAGCAACGTAGTGAGACCCTGTTTCTTTTCTTTTCTCCCTTCCCTTCCTTACCCTTCCCTTCCCTTCCCTTCCCTTCCCTTCCCTTCCCTCCCCTTTCCCTTCCTTCCTTCCTTCCTTCCTTCCTTCCTTCCTTCCTTCCTTCCTTCCTTCCTTGTGGTACTGAGGATTGAACCCAGGGGTATTCTACCTCCAAGCTACACCCCCAGCCCT
>PVJS01041795.1:0-17802 GCA_004027185.1 Glis glis
CCCCTCTCTCTCTCTCTCTCTCTCTCTCTCTCTCTCTCTACCTAGTGAGGCCCTCTGCAACTTCGTGAGACCCGGTTTCAAAAATAAAGCATAAAAAAAATAAAATAGGGCCGGGGGTGTAGCGCAGAGGTAGAACGCCCCTGCGTTCAATCCCCGGTTCCGCAAAAAAAAAAAAAAAAGTTGTTTAAAAATAAAACTCCAGAAGAAACCAAGAAGTCAAACAAAATATGGTTATAGATGCCAGGAGTTGAGAGATGCCCTTAGATTTTAGATCCTGGAAAGCAGGGATACAAGTAATAACTGACCTAGAAATCCAGAGAAAGAAAAAGAAATCAGGAAGCCGGGCGTGGTGGCGCACGCTTGTAATCCCAGTACTTGGGAGGCTGAGACTGGAGGATCGGGGTTCGCGGTCAGCCTCAGCTACTTAGTGAGGCCCTCTGCAACTTAGTGAGACCCTGCTTCAAAATAAAGAATAAAAAATAGCACTGGGGGTGTAGCCTGGAGGTAGAATGCCCCTGGGTTCAATCCCCGGAACCGGAAAAAAAAAATAAAGAAATCAGGGAAAAATGAGAAGGAAGTCAATTCATTCCCCTATACTCCAGAAAGGTTCAGAAACTGTTAAATTTGATTGCCTTTGTGGCGGTATTAGTCACGGTTCTTTAGAGTAACAGAATTCACAGGATATGTATACTATTAAAGGGGATTTACCAAATTGGCTTACACTCAGAAGCAGTGTAGTCTTGAATAGCTGCCTGCACCCGGAGAGCCAGAGGAACCAGCAGCACTTGAGAACTACAAGGGGTGGAGTCTCAAAAGAGGAGCAACCAATGATGAAGTCCCAGTCCAAGATGGAAAGGCCAGGAAACTCCCTGGAGAATCATCAGTGAGAGTCCAGGTCGAATAGCAAAAGAGCTAAAGTCTGACACCCCACAGGTGAGAGCAGATGCACCTCCACCCAGGAAGGACTAAGTTTTCCTGTGCTCCTGCAGAATCAGCACCACATGAACAATGACAAGGTCTGCCACCTGCTCAAGCAGTGGTTGGGCCCCTTGGACCACAGCTGCAGCAGCCTCTTAGTGCGCAGATAGCTGAGCAAGGTGAAAAATCCTGGAGAAACAACTTCCTAGGTGGCCTCATGCAAACAGGACCCCTAGGGCCTCTTTTTAAATCGATCTTTTTCAAGCAAGTTCCCATGGTTACACCTTGAGCTTCAATGGGTGGGATCTTGTTGATTGCCCGGATACTCTCAAAGCATCTCTGTGCAAACTATTTAACTTCTTTTTAGTAGCCACAATCGCTCCAAGCAACCATACCTTCCTTGGTTCCAATTTTACATAGGTTTCTCTGGCCAAACTGCAAGTTTTCAAATCTTTCTCCTCTACTTTCTGCTCCCTTTTATTATAGTAAACTTAGTTATAAGCTGCCAGCAATACCCACACCAGTGTCTCAGTGCTCTGCTACTTTGAAATTTTATCCACCAGATGAGTCAGTCCATTGCCTTTAAGTTCAGCCTCACATAAAGTCTCAGGACATGAACAAAATGCAGATAAGTTCTTTGCCAGAATATAACATGTGTGGCTTCTAGACTAAGTCACTATATAGAGTTCTTCTTGCCCTCTGAAACCTCAGCACAGTCTTTACTGTCCCTGTTCCTATCAGCATTCTGGCCTTCCAGGCTGTCACCAGAAGCACCCATTAAGTGCTGCTTACAACATTCTAAGGCTTCTCCAGCCTGCATCTCCAAACCTTTCCAAACTCCTCCCGCAAACCAATTTTGAAGTCTTCCAAACCATGTGGTCAGGTATAATCACAGCAATGACCCTGCTCCTCAGAAACCCATTTTTGTTTTACTCAAATTTCCCATTGCTATGACCAAAATACTGACAAGAACAGCTTAGAAGAAGAAAGGTTTATTGGGGCTCACAGTTTCAGAGGTTTCGGTCCATAGGGCTGGTTCTGAGGCATAAACTATGGCAGCGGTGGCCATGGTGGAAGGGTACAGCTCTCTCATCATGGCAGCTGAAAGCAGAGAGAGAGAGAGAGAGAGAGAGAGAGAGAGCGGGGGCTGGGGAACCGATACAATCTTCAAGTCCCCACCCCCAAAGGTCCACTTCCTCCAGCCATGTCTTGCCTCTGAAACTGGCTGCCTTGCTTAAAACATGAGCTTTTGGAGGGACATTTAAAACTCAAACCATAAGAGAGGCAGCGATACAGAATTTCTTAAAAGTCTATTTTAAAACTATTTAGACCCTCTAAGTCTTGTTGCCCTCACATAGTTGGGAGATAGTCCTGGTAAAAGAGAAAAACTTTTTGACAAGAAATTTAAATCAAGCTGGGCGTGGGGGCACACCCCTGCAATCCTAGTATTTGGGAGGCTGAGACAGGAGGGTCCCAGGTTCGAGCCTCAGCAACTTAGCCTTTCAGCAACCTAGCAAGACCCTGTTTTAAAACAAACAAACAAAAAGAACTGGGGGTGGACTTGGAGGTAGAATGCCCCTGGGTTCAATCCCCAGTAGCCAAAAAAAAAAAAAAAATAGAAAGAAAAGGGAAAAAAAAGAAAGAAAGTTAAATCAGAGGAAGTCAAGGTATTCGGATAATAGAAAAAGAGGTATAAGCCGGGCGTGGTGGCACAGGCTTGAAATCCCAGTACTTGGGAGGCTGAGACTGGAGGATCCAGGTTCGCAGCTGCCAGCTCCACCTCCCCGCATTCCATCTTTCCTGCCTTGGCCTCTACCAGAGAGTAGAAGGGCTGGGGAGACTCCAGGACCCGGTGACTCTTGGCCTCTGGGGAGTGTTGTCCTGAGCCTGGACCTCTAGAACAGTGGGGTACTAGTGTCCCAGGGTGCTGTCACAGAGTACTTAACCAGGTGGTTGAGAACAACAGATGCTTATGATCTCGCATGAAAGGCTGAATGCAGGTCCTCTCCAAGGCTGAAGGGAAAGCTCTCCTTGCCCTCCCCTCCCCCCGCCTTCTGCCATTTGCCAGCGATCCTGGGCATTCCTTAGCTTTTAGATTCATCTCTCCAGTCTTTGCCTCTATTGTCAGATGACTGTCTTCTCCCTGCCTGTCTTCATATATTCTTAAAACAGCCATCCTTTAACCAGGCGTGGTGGGGCACACCTGTAATCCCAGTCAGTACGTGGGAGGCTGAAACGGGAGGATCACAGGTTCAAGGCCAGTCTCAGCAACTTAAAACAGCCATCTTCTTATGAAGACACCAGTCATATCAGATTAGAGACCCAACCTGCCTAATATGACCTCATCTTAACTTAGTACATTTGCAACAACTTTATTTCCAAATAAGGTCACATTGTATGACAAAGCCCCAGTACAACAAAGGAGGAAGAAGAGGAGAAGAAGAAGAAATAATAATAATAAAATAATAATAATAATAATAATAATAATAATGACGATAGCGCCGGGCATGGTGGCGCACGCTTGTAATCCCAGTACTTGGGAGGCGGAGACCGGAGGATCCAGGTTCGCGGCCAGCCTCAGCTACTTAGTGAGGCCCTCTGCAACTTCGTGAGACCCGGTTTCAAAATAAAGTATAAAAAATAGGGCCGGGGGTGTAGCTCGGAGGTAGAACGCCCCTGGGTTCAATCCCCGGTACCGCAAAAAAAAAAAAAAATAATGATAATAGTTGCAAGTTTTGAAGAGATCTGTTTATCTGTTTTTATGGAACACAGTTCTGCAGAATTATTATAAAATTCCTTGATGATACATATGCTTGTAATGGGCCCTAGAAATACTGCTATAGTGGGATTGAATTTTGATACTGAAGGATTTTCAAGGAAGAGTCTCTCTGCCCTGGGCACTGATCAGCAAGAGAGAAGTGGATTTAGAGAATAACAGGGGGGAGGAAGAGGACTGACACAGCAAAAGCTGGGCAGGAACACCAAGGCCAGGAAAGAGGTAAGCCAGGGACTGAAATCTGGAACAGGAAAGCTCCCAAGGTCGGAGACATCTCCGCTACTTCTCCTCCTCCCAGCTCACATGTGGCCACTCATTTCCTTGTTGTTTCCTCTCCCCCCCCCCCTGCATTATCTCTCTGTTCCCCTTGCCTGCAGCTCACGGCTGCCTTCCCAGCACATCTCATTCAACTTCACATGCTCACTGGAGATTCCGAGCATGCTTGTCTCCCTAGCTCTGTTTCCTGGGAGAGAGTCTGATTGGACCAGAGACCTGGGAAGCATCATGAGTACACAGACGGCTCCTGGTGGATAGCTTGAACTAACGTAGCCGCAGTGAGAATGAAAATGATGGATACTCTATAGAGATCTTTAAAAGAGAATAGAGCCGAGCTTGGTAATATATTTGTGCAAAGGGTGATGGAGAGGAAGTCAGAGTTGATATCCGATATTGGCATCTGTAAGTTGGTAGATGATGTATTAGGATACACAAGATTATGCCCCAGTAATAGATGACCCCTGGCATGGAGTGAATTGTGTCCCCTCCCACCAAATTTTTTTGTGTGTGTGGTACTGGGGTTGAACCCAGGGGCATTCTACCTCTGAGCTACACCCCCAGCCCTATTTTTCATTCTTTATTTTGAAACAGGGTCTCACTAAGTTGTGGAGGGCCTCACTAAGTAGCTGAGGCTGGCTGCGAACCTGCGATCCTCCTGTCTCAGCCTCCCAAGTACTGGGATTACAAGCGTGCGCGTCACCACGCCTGGCTCCTTCCCACCAGATTTATATGTCCTAAACCCGGTTTCTGGGATTATAGTGGAAAAGTGGGGTTTGCTGTGAATCTGGTCACACAAGGTAAAATACAAAGAAATATGAAGAAAAACACTTTTTGGATCTCATCAGGTTATGCAGAAACATACAGAGGCTCATAGAAGTCCTTCTGTGAAGAGTTTATGAAACATATTTGTCCACATAATACCCCTTTCTATGAACATCGAACAGTTACAAAGAATGTGCTCTGGGAAACATTCCTATTGACAAGGTAACGACTATAAATTGAAGAAAGTCCATTGTGACGTCTTCCATCTGTACTTGTACCTGAAGAACTTTGAGGACTGCTTGGGAACGAGGAAATCATGTGGTATAGAGGTTTTCAAACTTTATTTCAAACCAAATATTACATCGAATCATAGTATATAAAACAGAGAGAAAGCCAGGCATGGTGGTGCATGTCTTTAATCCCAGTCCTTGGGAGGCTGGAGACAGGAAGATCACAGGTTCAAAGCCAGCCTCAGCAACTTGGTGAAACCCTGTTTCAAAATAAAAAAATAAAATAGGGCTGGGGGTGTAGCTCAGAGGTAGAGTGGCCCTGGGTTCGATCCCCTGTACCGGAGAGAGAGAGACAGAGCTGTTCTGGTTTCATCTGGCCTGAGATGACTAAAGCCCCATCTTTGTTAGTCTTCTATGCATCCCTCTCATGCCCCTCCTGATGAGCCTGGGAACTTGCCAGATTCTGCCTCAAAGATGAATAGCCTCTTAAAAAACCTTCCTGAATAATGGTTTGTCACAACTCTCTTTGATTGAGAACACAAATTCCCAGCAGCTTCCACGTTTGAAGATCTGGATAGGAATGTGCCCAGGAAGCATATTTATGTCTCCTGACTTGGCTGGAAGATTCCAGAAACATTTATATAGGTTTAGAAGAAACACAACGTCCAAGCCTGTGAGCGTCTTTTTGCTAAGGCCTCATCTACGTTATCAATGTGCTCTTGGGAATGGTATTACTATAAAAGCCAAAACTTGTACCGAGTATTAGGTTTATAAATAATGGAAACAAGTGGATGGGACAGTAGAGCCAAGAGCAGAGAGTGCATCGCCCGCAGCCTCCTGGGAGCTCCTGTGCAGTAACACAGAAATCACCTTCACAAATGCACCACTGAAGAGCAACCAACGCGCCTTTTTCACATACATTTATAAGGGTTGTTTATTTGCTTACAAAGGGGCAGGATTGTTTGATTTTTACAAAAAATATGATCATACTATGCTTTTTAAATTTTAAAAATAAGCCAGGCATGGTGGCGCATGCTGGTAATCCCAGTATTTGGGAGGCTGAGACAGGAGGATCGCAGGATCCCAGCCAGCCTCAGCAACTTAGTGAGGCTATCTGCGACGTAGTGAGACCCCGTTTCAAAATAAAAGAATAAAATAGGGATAGGGTGTAGCTCAGAGGTAGAGAATACCCCTGGATTCAATCCCCAGCACCGCACTCACACACGCACAAAGTTTAAATAGCAGAAACACATTTCCAAATACCTAGAAAATTACCTTATATATATGATAATATATATAATATGTAGTAATATTATATATAATATATAATAAGGTAATGTATGGCCAGGCGTCGTGGCGCACGCTTGTAATCCCAGTACTTTGGGAGGCGGAGACCGGAGGATCCGGGTTCACGGCCACCCTCAGCTCGTGCACACGCGCGTGCGTGCGCTCTCTCTCTCTCTCTCTCTTTCTCTCCCTGTCTCTCTCTCTCTCTCTCTCTCTGTCCCTGTCTCTCTCTCTTCTCTCTCTCCCTGTCTCTCTCTCTCTCTCCCCCTGTCTCTTTCTCTCTCTCTCTACTTGCTGAGGCCCTCCGCAACTTCGTAAGACCCGGTTTCAAAATAAAGTATAAAAAAATAGGGCCGGGGGCGTAGCGCGGAGATAGAACGCCCCTGCGTTCAATCCCCAGTACCGCAAAAAAAAAAAAATAAGGTAATGTATAAGGTAATATATATTTTACCTTATATTTTATATATACTACATATATATACACACACATATATGTGCGTGTGTGTGTACTGGGGATTGACCCCAGTGACATTCTACCCCCAAGCTACATCCCCAGTCTTTCTGTGTGTGTGTGTTTGTTTGAAACAGGATCTCACTAAGTTGCTGAGGGTCTTGCTAAGTTGCTGAGGCTGGCCTGCCTCAGCCTCCCAAGTACTAGAAACACAAGCGTGCACCACCATGCCCAGTTAAATACCTCATTTTTTAAATAACTGCACATTTTCTACAACAAATCTCTCCTGATCTGTTCAACAAGTTTCCTTTTTATAGTAGGTTGTTTTCTTGTTCTGGGATAGCATTGGATGGTTCTAATCTTGTCTGTCATGAGGAAAGATACCTTGTTTCTTTAATTGGTGTTTCTCTGGTCAACAGGAAGGCTGAGCTAATTTCTTCTGTTCCTTGGCCATTAAGAATTTTCTTTTCTCTAAATTGATTGTGAAAATGTTTGTTCATATTTTTATTGCATTGTTTAATTTTTCTCATGAATGAGTAGGAGTAGTTTGTATGTTAGCCACAATTCTATGTTGTTGGGTTTTTTTTTAAGTTTTCCTTCATCACCAAGTAGCTTTAAAGTTTAATATTGTAAACATTTTCAATCTTTTTGAAATGATTTTTGTTTCTGTGTCTTTTTTTTAGAAATCTTTTCTGATCCATAGACCATAAAGATTTTTTTCCTAAAAATCTTTGCCATTTTGTTTTATGATGTTTATGTCTTTGATCCACCTGGAATTTTTTTAAATTTTAACATGTTTAATATAATGAATTTCTGATGTTTTAATGGAGTAGCATGAAGGTAGCAACCAAAAAACTCTGGCTGGGCGTGGTGACACATGCTTGTAATCCCAGTACTTTGGGAGGCGGAGACCGGAGGATCCGGGTTCACAGCCAGCCTCAGCTCTGTCTCTGTCGCTCTCTCTCTCTCTCTCTCTCTCTCTCTCTCTATCCTTAGTGAGGTCCTCCGCAACTTCGTGAGACCCAGTTTCAAAATAAAGTATAAAAAATAGAGCCGGGGGCGTAGCACGGAGGTAGAACGCCCCTGCGTTCAATCCCTGGTACCGCAAAAAAAAAAAAAACAAAAAAAACTGATCTGTGGTCCAATGACTTAAACACACCCTTTCACACCACACCTTGCTTGTGTGGAAGAAGAAAGAGCAGAAGAGAAAATCACTTCCATGAAGGCACGTATATCAGTCCTATCAGAGGCTTCATCTTGTAGCTTGTCCCACTGCGCCAGCATTTGGTTTCCACCTGCAGGACCAACTGGCAATATCAGTCTTCCACCAGGCTCTAACCTCTTTATTTCCACCTAGCATTTATAGTGTGAGGTAGGGATCAGGTGTTATTTTTTTTTTCTATATGGAAAAACCAATATCCCTTTAATCTTGATTCTCTTCCATCTCTAAGGAATTTTCTTCAAGTGCATCTTCTTAGCTTAGTTGCAGGCACATACATTTTATAGTTCATAGGAAGGGAAACAAGGAATAACCAAGGTACGAGATTTTCTTCCAGCTAAGTGAAACCAGTGTTGCACACACTACGTCTACCTACATTCCAGTGACAGAACTTCGCCACAAGGCCATGTGTATAGCAATCAATGATGCCAAGAAAGCGAGCCTGCATTTGAGTCAGAAGTCTCCACCAATATCCATTCCACCATCTTCTTTAGTAATAGAAGCAAATTTTATTTAGGAAAGCAACCGCTTCAACTAAAATACAAAATCCTTTGCTGCCAGCTGTAGTCATGCGAGTATATTTAGACATTGATGGGTGAGATTTCTGGGACAGATCCTTCAAATAAGGACAGATTAGTCGGCACACCTCTTTTCCATCCCACCCCCTTTCTCCCTATTTCCTGGGTCATGGACATTATTGTTGGAGTTCCAGCAAGCATCTTTGGAACATGAGGAATATTGAGAATGAAACTCAAGCACTCGGGAATTATAATTTCTTTCTTTCTTTTTTTTTTTTTTGTAGTACTGGGGATTGAACCCAGGGGCATTCTACCTCCAAGCTATACCCCCAGTCCTATTTTTTATTCTTTATTTTGAAGCAGAATCTCACTAAGCTGCAAAGGGCCTCACTAAGTAGCTGAGGCTGGCAGTGAACCTGTGATCCTCCTGTCTCAGCCTCCTAAGTAATGGGATTACAAGCATGCGTCACCACACCCAGCCAGGAATTATAATATCTCCAGAAGAAAATATACCTTAATAAGCTTGGGGTAGGTAAAAAGTACAATTTATAAATAAAATATTGGACTAGCTAAAATTAAGAACTTCTGTTTATCCAAAGACACCATTAAAAGTAAAAAAGTAACTAATACCTAAAATATATAAGGAACTCAGTACAATAGCAAGAAAACAATTTGATTTTTAAACTGGGTAGACCCGAATACACATTTCTCAAAAGAAGACATACAAATGGCCAACAGATACATTTAAAATGCTCAGTATAGCCGGGCGTGGTGGCGCACGCTTGTAATCCCAGTACTTTGGGAGGCAGAGACCGGAGGATCCGGGTTCGCGGCCAGCCTCAGCGCTCTCTCTCTCTCTCTCTCTCTCTCTCTCCCTGTCTCTCTCTGTCTCCCTACTTAGTGAGGCCCTCCACAACTTCGTGAGACCCAGTTTCAAAATAAAGTTTAAAAAAATAGGGCTGGGGGTGTAGCGCGGAGGTAGAACACCCGTGGGTTCAATCCCCAGTACCGCAAAAAAAAATAATAATAAAATAAAATAAAATAAATTTCTCAGTATCACTAATCATTAGGGAAGTGCAAATTGAAACCACAATGAGATATCACCTCATACTTGTTAAAATGTTTATGACCAAAAATTAAAAATAAAATGATAGTGTTGATTAGGATGCAGAGAAAAGGAAACCCTTGTACACTAAGGTGAGAATGTACATTAGTACCACTACTTTTGAAAACAGTATGGAATTTTCTTATAAAAGTAAAAATAAAATTACCATATGCTCCAGCAATCCCAGTTTGGGGTATATGTCCAAAAGAATTGAAACCAGGCATGGTGGCGCACACTTGTAATCTCAGGACTTGGGAAGCTGAGATAAGAGGATCATGGGTTTGAGGCAAGCCTCAGCAACTTAATGAGACCCTGCTTCAAAATAAAAAAAGTAAAAAAGGGAGCCAGATGTATAGCTTGGAGGTAGAATACCCCTAGGTTCAAACCACAGTGTCAAAAAAAAATAGAATTGAAATCAGTATGTTGAAAGATATCTGCACTCCTGTGTATGTTGCAGCATTGTTCACAGTAGCCAAGACACGGAAGCAACCTACCTGTCCATCAACAAATGAATGGATTAAGAAAATGGGCTGTATGTATAATAATGGAATATTGTACAGCCTTAAAAATAAGGTAATGCTGTCATTTGTGACAACATGGATGGGACTAGATGACATTATGGTAGGTGAATTATGCCAGACACAGAAAGACAAATACTGCATGGATTTTTATATGTGGAATTTTTTAAAAGTTGCTTTCATAGAAACAGAGACTAGATTGGTGTTTAATAGAGGTGGGAGTAGGGATAGGGAGATATTGGTCAAGGGGTATAAAGTTTTAGTTAGACAGGACGAATACATTTTAGTGATCTACTGCACAGCATGGTGACCATAGTTAATAAGAACGTATTGTACCTTTCGAATTGCTAAAAGAGTAGATTTTAAATGTTTGCAAAACACACACACACACACACACACACACACACACACACACACATAGATAAGTAGGTAGGGGGTAGATATGTTCCTATGATTTAATCATCTGACAATATATTCATATATCTAAACATCATATTGTATCTCATAAATGCATAATTACAATTTTTTTTTACGGTACCGGGGATTGAACCCAGGGGCATTCTACCTCCGCGCTACACCCCCGGCCCTATTTTTTATACTTTATTTTGAAACCGGGTCTCACAAAGTTGCGGAGGGCCTCACTAGGTAGAGAGAGAGAGACAGAGAGAGAGAGAGAGCTGAGGCTGGCCGCGAACCCGGATCCTCCGGTCTCTGCCTCCCAAAGTACTGGGATTACAAGTGTGCGCCACCACACCCGGCTACAATTTGTTTTTAAGAAAGTATTTTTAATCCTTTTCAAAAGGTGGTGTCTCTATGGACATTCTACTCCTCCTGTGTGAAGAAGGCTGCATCCTTTTTAGATCTTACAACTTGGCCTAGAAAAGCAGAGAAATTAGCTCAAGATATGACAGAAATAATTTGGCATACATAAAACCTTGTCTTTTCACAAGAAATTAGAAAAGTTTTGAGTGGCTCATTTGTCTGTATTTTTTTTTTTTTTTTGGCAGAACTGGGGATTGAACTCAGGGTCATTTTTTTTAATATCTTGAGGTATAGTTGCTTTTCATTATTTGCAGATTTGTAAGTTCAAACTTATTTGTGACCCCAAATCGATATTTGTGGTGCTTTCATGGTCATTCATAGATTTAATCAGAATGGCAAAAAGTTTGTTACCCAACATGTATGTTCCTAGCTGATTCTTCATATCTTTTTTTATAGACAGATTTTGTTTAAAAAAATTTTTTTTCAGTATTGGGGATCGAACCCAGGGGCATTCTACCTCTGAGCTACACCCTCAGCCCTATTTTTTAGTCTTTTTTTGAAACAGGGTGTCACTAAGTTGCGGAGGGCCTCACTAAGTAGCTCGGGCTGGCCGCGAACCTGGGATCCTCCTATCTCAGCCTCCCAAGTACTAGAATTACAAGTGTGCGCCACCACGCCCAGCTGATTTGTCTGTATTTTGAGAGGGCTGCTAAGTTAGTTTGCAGTTTGGATACAGGGGCTGGGAGAAAGACATCCTAGAAAGAGACCTCCACAAAGGACAGTTTTTTCTTTTTTTCTCTTTTGGCCTGGATACCTTAAATTCTCCCTCATTTTTATTTTAGTCATTAAGTCATTTTATTTGCAAAGAAATCAGTAAATGTTACATCTTACTTACAAAGATAAATGAACATAATTTATAATGATATATGACATATTATTATATGAGTTATTATACTGAGATACCATATTTATATAATGAACCAATAATGGATTAGGTATAAAAATCGCAAATAAATAATAAGTTGGAAGTAGGAATTCAATATTTGTATTTTGGGGGGTGGGTACTAGGGATTGAACCCGGGGTTATTCTACCTCTGAGCTACACCCCCGGCCCTATTTCATTTTTTATTTTGAATAAGGATCTCACTAAATTGCCGAGGGCCTCACTAAGTTGCTGAGGCTGGCCTCAACCCCAGGTTCCTCCTATCTCAGCCTCCTGAGTACTGGGATTATGCACCACCACACCTGGCTGTGTTTTTCACAAATTGCATTGGCAAGACTGATAAAACTACCCACTAAAAATATACTGGTCTAGAGCTGGGCGTGGTGGCACACATCTGTAATCCCAGTACTTGGGAGGCTGAGACAGGAGGATCGCAGGTTCGCACCCAACCTCAGCTACTTAGTGAGGCCCTCCGCAACTTAGTGAGACCCTGTTTCAAAATAAAGAATAAAAAATAGGGCCAGGATGTGTAGCTCGGAGGTAGAATGCCCCTGGGTTCCATCCCCAGTACTACACAAAAAAATTACTGGTTTAGAAAATGATAAATTCAAATTAAAAGAAAGGCTGTGGCCAGGTCAACATGTTTTAATACTTTTATTGGTGCATTTTAATTATACATTATAGTGAGGTTCAAAGTGATACATACATACATGCACCCAGCACTTGGCGAGTCCCTCAGGATCCCACCCCACTCCTCTGCTTCCCCATACATGTTAGTGAGATTGGGAGTCATACCTTCACGTATGGACATAGCATTATTTGAACTGCTTCCAAAGGAGGGGTGTGTGTGTGTATGTGTATGTGTGTGTGGTGCTGGGGATTGAACCCCGGGGACATTCTACCTCTGAGCTTTTAGAAACAGATTTTAGGGAAGCAGCAAATAAAGAAAAAAAGAAACTCATGAAACCAAAAGTAACTTGGCAAGGCAGTTTACTTCTGCACAGAAGAGTGCGCAAGCACACAGCGCAGGCAGTCCACGCGGACCTTTATCCCCCTAACACATAGGCCACTGCGCCGTCCCCCATTGGCTGGAGTAAGACTTCACAATCTAATCCCGTTGGCTGGTTTTCCCTGGGAAGATTTTACAAAAGGAGAAATATGAAACCAGTACATCCGGGAGTGGAACATATAGACACACGGGTACAAAATGGATACTTAAGCTACAGTTTCAAAATGGAAGCCTGGCAGTTTCTATGTGATCTTGTAACTTTTATAGAAAAGATTGCTCTTCTTTCTTACAGAGCTACATTCCCTGTCCTATTTTATTTTTTATTTTGAAACAGGGTCTAAGTCGCTCATGGCCTCACTAAGTTGCCGAGGTTGGCTTTGAACTTTGGATCCTCCTGTCTTAGCCTCCCAAGTACTGCTGGGATTACAAGCATGCGCCACCATGCCCAGCTCAAAGGGAGCTTTTTGGAAACACTCCTTCTCATGCTGTGAGCAGCCTCCACCTTCTCTCCCTTCTCTGCTTCTAAGACCAGAAACCAGAAGTTATAGTAAGCAGGTTATAAAAAGATGCATATATAGAATGTGGGGAGAGACTGAAGTCAGAATAGGAAAGAAGAGATTTGGACAGAAAGAGAAGTAAAATAAAACATCTGCAACAACACTAGCCCATTGTAGGGCTCTGTCAACCTTCCCAAAGCTATGCTGCTGCTCCTGTAGCCTCTCATAGAAAACACTAAAGGAGCTTGTTAGAATCACTCATTTCCCCTCCTACTGTTTATATCTGTCCCCTTTCTCCTCCAGCTTCAGATGGACAAAGGGGTACTGCGAGCAACTCACAAAGACTCAGGCCTTAGTCTCTTTGTTTTGTTTTGTTTATACACTGACAAAAAAAAATTGCTGCTGAGTACAGATTCAAATACCTCTGTATGGTTGAGTGCTTTTTTGTGTTCATGGGTGCCTGGGGCCTGTTTATTTTGGGAGGCCTATTGGTATTCATTTCCACTAGAAAGTAGCAGAAGGAAGCCAGATCATTTATTTCCCACAGAACGGGAGCAATAAATATTACTTAAAAATATTTAGGTTACAATGCAGTAATAAAAAGTATTTGAAAATTTAGGAAGGAAGTGGTAAGCAGGAACATGTCAAGGAATATTGCATATTCTGTCTTAACAGCCTTGAAAATGCTGTGTTCAAGAAATCAAAAAAAACTGCTTTTGTTGTAAGGAAAGGACAATCTGAAAGTAATCTATTTCTGAATCTCGGTGGTGGTGCGGTGAGCCTGTCCAAGGGGCTGAGGTCTAAGTACAAAGGAAATGGGAAATGAAAAAATGGGCAAGGAGAAGAACCCAGTCTAGAAAAGAAATCGCCTCTTCTACTGCAGAAACACTGGGTTGCAGATCTTGACCCAGGCAGCATATGTCTTCATGCACAATTTGATGGGGATTGGGTTCGCATTGATTACTAATAGGTATCAGTTGCCAATAGTGAGAACAAGCTCTCCTACTTGGGCAGAACAATAAAATCCTTTTCTCTGTCTCTAAGTTGTCACCCGAGAGCTGCAACCAAGGTTGACCTTGGTCAGCTAAAAATTGGCTGTTAGCCCAGCTAGACACTAATGGTAGCCCCCTGACCTTGTTAACCAGACAACACCTGTTAATCAGCGATACCTGACTTATCTGTCTCTGTGAAAATGAACAAAGGGGGCTAACAAAAAAGGTTTAATTGGCTGATCTGCCCCTGCTTTTGGTGGGAAAAGAAGACTATTGGTTAAGTGAGATAAGAAACAAGGGATAATAATTCTTATAAGAATTGTGTATGTTCAAAAGGTCTCAGTGCCTTACTTTCAAGGCACTCCACTGCGTCTCCTCTGGCGTAGTGTTTTGCTTACTCTGTCCCCCGTTTCTCTCTGTAATAAAAAACTTTGTTCAAGCTTGCAACAGTAGTTCTGGCTAACTTTCTAAACTAGCTAAGAACAAGAACCCGTGGCACCGCTCCAAACAGTAACACAATTGTTTGAATTAACAACGGGTTCCCAATGGAAGATCAGTTAAGAATGGAGTTACATAGGACATTAGACCTGAAAGAATGTGGTATATCCACATTCGTAGGGGATTATTTCCATCTGACTTTTTTTTTTTTTTGGTACTGGGGATTGAAGTTAGTGGACTCTACCTCTGAACTACACCCTCAGCCCTTTTTATTTTTTATTTTGAAACAGGGTCTTACTAAGTTGCTGAGACTGGCCTCAAACACTGGGATTACAGGTGTACACCACCACACCTGACTCTGTCTGACTTTTTAATTTTATATAGCTATTCTACTAAGCTGAAGAAACTGATAGTTCCAGTGTGATTTCATTTCTGAGCATTTCTTTAATACTCTCACCTTCATAATGATTAAAAGAACCCTTTTAATCTTCTAACTAATATAAGATGTTCATACAACTCTTTGAAGTTCATGTGATCTATACGGACAGTGGTGCCTAGGCTGGGATCGCAATATGTCATCTCTGAGACTCACTTTCATAGAGGAAGAGATATCTCTTCCTATGCTAGCTATAGATCTACTCAATTAAATTGACACAATACTCTCACTTTAGATAATCTATTCTATGGAAATAAAAACACCAAGATTTAAGTCCAAAAATGTTTAGTGAAGCAGTGTTTATAGTGGTGACAAGACAGAAAACAACCAGTGGTCATCATTAGGAATGGTCAAATGAATGTCAGTACTTCGGTTCTATAAAATATTATACGGCTATTTAAAACTGAGTTAAACCCCTGTCAATTGATGGCAGTGCTGTGCACTTTATAATTTCATAAAACTTAAAACCATCATGTCCCCCATTTTATTTGAAGGATAAGGAAACTGAATACAAAGATGGTTAAATCATTTGCCTAAGATATAAGCGCTAGTAATAGTAAGCAAGGATCCAAGATTTATGCCTCATCAGTTTGATTCCAGAACCTGAGATTTTTATGTCTTACACTAGCTTACACGTTGCAGAGAAATGCAAAGCAAAACATTTGAATAATGACAACTCCAGAAACTATATAATGTGTTTGTGTAAACTTGTATGACTTTGAAGAAAAGTTCCAAGGGAGGCAACCATATTATTAATGTGGAGTGCCTGGGGTGGACAGGTATCGGTGGGAAGGGATGGCATGGGAGAGCTTGTTACGTCTTTATTTAAACATCTCATGTTGCTTTCAGGGTTAGAGACAGCCCACCTCTAATTGTTGTATCTCTAGTCTAACTGGTAAGGTTCTTTGTATATCTATAATATATTCCAAAAATTTATCCATTCATCCAAAAAAATGTATATTGAATATCTGGTATGAGGTAAGCCCTGAGACAGGCATAGGGACTGATTAAAGATATCCAGAGGCTGAGACAGGAGGATCGAAGGTTCGAGGCCACCCTTAGCAACTTAGTGAGACCCTGCTTCAAAAAAATAATAATAAGGCTGGGGGTATAGCTCAGAGGTAGAACGACCCTGAGTTCAACTCATAGTACAGGAAAAAAAAATCTAGAAAGCTTCACCCAAGGGTAGGAGACAGACACACAAGTATGTGGTGTTAGGGCAGTAGTTAACACAGGAGGACCTGGGTGTGGGGGTGACAAAATCCTGGAGTGTTTCCCAAAAGGTGACACCAGACAGCCTCAGTTTGACAATCCTCTATGATCTTGTCTTCATTAGTATTGCCTCCTTTTCTTTCATTTTATTTTTATTTCATTTCAGTTTAGTTTCTGGCTTAGAGAATCAATGAGGCAAATTAAAATGAGCCTGGGCTTTGATATCTGGCAGACCTGGGTTTGAAATCCTAATCTATAATTTAGTAGTTGTGAAGAACTTGGGCACAGTATGCCAAATTTCTCTATTATTATTATCATTATTGGTACTGGGAATTGAACCCAAAGGCATTCTACCTCCAAGCTACACTCCTGCCCTTTTTATTTTTTATTTTGAAACAGGATCTCACTAAGTTGTTTGGGGTCTTGCTAAATTGCTGGCACTGGCCTCAAATCTGTGATCCTCCTGTCTCAGCTTTCCAAATCCTGAGATTATAAGTGTGCAGCACCAGGCCTGGCTATGCCTAATTTCTCTAAATCTCAGATTCTTCATTTGTTAAAGATTGATAATACTAACTACTTTCAGGCAAGAGAGAATGTCCTGAGTATCTATTATTGCATTAAAAAACTTCCTAAAAGTTGGGCGTGGTGGTGCACGCTTATAATCCCCGGTACTTGGGAGGCTGAGACAAGAGGATCGCAGGTTCGCAGCCAGCCTCAGATACTTCGTGAGGCCCTCCGCAATTTTCAAAATAAAGAATAAAAATAGGGCTGGGGGTGTAGCTCAGACGTAGAATGCCCCTGGGTTCAATCCTCAGTACGGCAAAAAAAAAAAACTTCTTAAAATTTAGAGGCTTAAAATACTACATTTTCTGTGTGCACTTTGCTGGTGAGTCTGTAAGCTGGGTTGGGCTCAGTGGGAGAGTTCATCCTGCTTTACCCAGCATTAGTTGGTATAGCCCGAATAGGGCTAGAGGATCTACTTCCTAAATGGTACATTCTCACAGCTAGCAAGTTAGGACTGGGTCCTTTCTACCCGGATCTCTCCACGAGACCCCTTGGGTTTTCTTATATCATGGCGGCTAGATCCTAAGAGTAAATGTTTGAAGGGATAGGAAGTATGAGCTGCCAATCTCTTCAGGTCTGGGCCTGCCTGTTCCACAGACTCAATTCTGTATTGTCTCTTGGCGCACACAGTCACGGAGCCCACCCAGCTTCAAGGGAAGGAGTGCATTGGGAAACTTTGAAGAATAAAAGTCTGTACAACTCATGAGCGAGAAAGTTCTCAGGCAAAGAAAGGCAGGTGCTGGCAGCAGGGAGTTGGATCTGTGTGCACTGGAAGCTAGGAGGATAAAGAGAAGACACCAAAGTGACACTACTGTCCTTTGACCTGCCCCAGCCTGTGAGACTGTGAATCTTTTTTTTTTTTTTTTTTTGCGGTACCGGGGATTGAACC
>PVJS01041796.1:0-17798 GCA_004027185.1 Glis glis
AAGCAAGGCGGAAAGGGGGAGAGGGGGAGAGGTGGAAAGAGGGAGAGAGGGAGACAGAGAGAACCCATACCATTCCTGACCTACTGAATTCTAAATATCTGGAAATAGGTCTGGAAAATCAGTATGCTTTGAAAGCTACACAGGGGATAGTCCTGGCATAGCCAGTGTGTAGGCCTATATTTGAAACACACTGGTTTCAATGGAAAATTAACAATTTTTAAACACTAAGTCAAAATTCTATGTTCGTGCCATTAATATACATAATATCTCACTATTATTAGGATAACTTTTTCCTAACCATCCTGAATAATATTTTCCCGGTTTAATTTCATTATAGATTTTAGTATAATTTTACATATAACAAAGTGATAAATACTTCTTTCAACTACCACTACCATGGTAAATGTGGTAAATGACCAAGACTCATAAATTTATTTACAAATACTCTCCACATTTCCAGAGTGAATATATTTAAAAACAAAAATAGAGGAAAACTGTCAAGGGCCTTTAATTTAATTTCTTTCAATTCTGCTATCAGTTTCACTTCACATTATTTCCAAGTTAGTTTCAGCTGGTCAGTTCCTTGTCTACAGAGGTTGGTTCAATTTTAAACTCAAATCCCTTTCTTGGTTAACCTAGCTCTCAAACAGAAAATATTGTTTTAAAGTTTGGTAAGGTATGATGAGGAACTAAACAAAATGTTTAGGATCTGAGAAAATTCCACACATATGACTCCTATGACTAAAAACTAAGATAATCATTCTAAAGAATGAAGAAAACCCAAAAGATTTGGGGTCCAGCAAAATAATTTTTTTTTGGCGGTACCAGGGATTCAATCCAGGGGCATTCTACCTCCGGGCTTCATCGGCAGCCCTATTTTTTATTCTTTATTTTAGAAACAGGGTCTCACTAAGGTTGCGGAGGGCCTAACTAAGTAGCTGAGGCTGGCTGCAAACCTGGATCCGCTGGTCTCAGCCTCCCAAGTACTGGGATTACAAGCATGCGCCACCCTGCCCGGCTCCAAAATATTTTTTTTCTTTTTTTTTTTTGCGGTACCTGGGATTGAACCCAGGGGCGTTCTACCTCCGTGCTACACCCCCGGCCCCTATTTTTTATACTTTATTTTGAAACCAGGTCTCATGAAGTTGTGGAGGGCCTAAGTAGAGAGAGAGAGAGAGAGAGCTGAGGCTGGCCGTGAACCCGGATCCTCCGGTCTCCGCCTCCCAAAGTACTGGGATTACAAGCGTGCGCCACCACGCCCGGCCAAAATAATTTTTAAACACTTAAAAGCACCAATATCTGTTAAGAGATATGACAATAAATGAGGAAAATACTCCAATTCTTTAACCTACTTATCCAGTAATGGGTTAACATAGTAAAAAGCTACATTCTCTAATATAACACAAAATTGTGTATAGAGGAATATTGTACTAAGAGCAGTCATTCTAGCCAGGCATGGTGGCGCATGCCTGTAATTCCAGTACTTGGGAGGCTGAGTCAGGAAGATCACAGATTCAAGGCTAGCCTGCTGTAACTTAATGAGATCCTGTTTCAAAACAAAACAAAACAAAACAAAAACAAAAAACAAAAAACAAAAATAGAGGTGGGGTTGTAGCCCAGAGGTAGAATGCCTCTAAGTTCAACCCCCAGTACACACACACACACACACACACACACACACACAGAAACACACGTGCGCATGTGTGCACATGCGCAGTGATTCTGGTGCTTTACCTGAACTGCTTGCTAATGACTTTAGTCATATATGTTCACCTATTTTAGACCCACAATCAGAGAAAGGACGAGGAAGAGACAGAATGTGCCCAGTGTATGCCACATTATCAGTTATAATTTATTGAAAAAAACCAACAAATGTTGTGGTCCACAGGAAAACAGAAAACAAATAGGTAGTTGTGCAATAAGAAATAGACATTTTATTCAGAGGTACTTTCACTTACATCTACTGCACTCCAACACATCATTTAAAAAGTTAAACAATAAGCTAGGCATGGTGGTGCACACTTGTAATCTCAGTACTTGAGAGGCTGAGACAGCAAGTTCTCAGCCAGCCTCAGCTACTTAGTGAGGCCCTCTGCAACTTAGTGAGACACTGTTTCAAAATAAAGAATAAAAAATAGGGCTGGGAGCCTGGCACATGCTTGTAATCCCAGTACTTGGGAGGCTGAGACAGGAGGATAGTAGGTTTTTAGCCAGCTTCAGCTACTTAGTGAGGTCCTCCGCAACTTAGTGAGACCCTGTTTCAAAAATAAAAGAATAAAAAATAGGGCTGGGGGTATAGCTCAGAGGTAGAATGCCCCTGGGTTCAATCCCTACTACTGCAAAAAAAAAAAAAAAAAAAAATAGGGCTGGGGGTGTTGCGTGGAGGTAGAATGTCCCAGGCTTCAATCCCTAGTACCGCAAAAAAAAAAAAGTTAAACAATTAGCTGGGTGTGGCAGCACATGCCTGTGATCCCAGTACTTGGGAGGCTGAGAGAAGAGCACAGCAGCTTTGAGGCCAGCCTTAGCATTTAGCCAGGCTCTTAGCAACTTAGTGAAACCCTGTTTCAAAATAAAAAATAAAAAGGGCTGGGGGTGTCGCTCAGAGGTAGAATGGCCCTATGTTTAATCCCCAGTCCTACAGATACATGAAAAGTTGCACAATTAAATGTGGTGGTATATCAAGTTAGAAGATTAAAAGAGAAATGGGAACAGTTTTCTCTATAGTTCTAAGCAACATGTTTTTGCATGATGGAGTGCAGCAAAATCAAGATGAATACAGCGTTAAATTGTTATGAATAAGTGTTTGGAAGAAAAATGGGGTTTAGGGAGGTAAGAGAAAGAAGACAAGAAACTCAGGCTTGTTTAAATGTACAAATTTTGTTAGGATTATTTTGTAAGAGAAATTGTAATAAGCATGTCTAAAAGGCCACTCTTGTTTGTTTCTTTATCTATGTTCTTACTGTTGGTTAAAACTTACCCTATCTTGCCACAGGAAGGACACTTCCTTAGACAGGAAGATAGCTGATTTTAAAAGCTGTGTTTCAAGCCATGGGTTTTTAAATACTCTATACGATCAGACAATATGCCTCCCAAGTTTCTGTTCTTTTTATGAATTAAACTAGTCAACACCTAGTTAGTGTACTGATGAAATAGCTGAGGTAAGAAAGCACCCCAGACCAGGAGGCAAATATAAAAGGATCTAGTCTGTTATTTACATCTTGCTAAATTTCACTCTACCTTTTCAGTTTTCAAAATTTTCAAATCTATAGAGACCTGAAATTAATTGCATAATGACACTCATATGCCGAGTTCATGAATTAATATTTTGCCACATTAGTTTTCATTCTTTCTCTTCATATGTATGTGCATGCAACCAGATTTTTTCCTGAACCATTTGAACACAAACTGCAGATATTTTAACATTTTACTACTATACATTTCAGCATGTGTCTTGTAATAAGGAACTGTCTTATTGTCCAAATGCCATTATAATACCTAAATTAACAATAATTCCATAATATCATTGGACATATAGTTCCTATTCAAATGTCCCCAAAAGGACTAAAAATGTTTTATTATTGTCCAAAATCACACCAAGGTTCATGGTTACATTTAGTTACTAGATCTCTCTAGTCTCTTTCAATCTACAATAATCCCTCTGCATTTTTATTTTTCATGACATTGTTAATTCCTTTGAAGAGTTAAAATCTATAGGCTGTGTATTATTCAAACTGAATCAAAAATTTCCCATTCCAACAAAACTCTAAATAGAGTACTGTTCTTATTCCTTTTGTTAAACCAAATAGGGAGCAGATTAAAACTGATTCAATATATACTAAAAGGTTGGTTGGGTTGGGTGCAGAGGCACATGCCTATAATCCCAGTACTTGGGAGACTGAGACAGGAGGATCACAAGTTAGAAGCTAGTGCGCAGTAACTCAGCGAGACCCTGTTTCAGAATTAAAAAAAGGGCTGGGGATGTTGCTCAGTGGTAGACTACCCCTGGGTTCAATCCCTAGTACCACACATTTAAAAAAAAAAAAAGACAGGCATGATGGTGCACAATTGTAAACCCAGTACTTGGGAGGCTGAGACAGGAGGATCTCAGGTTTGCAGCCAGCCTCCGCTACTTAGTGAGACCCTCTGCAACTTAGTGAGACCCTGTTTCAAAGTAAAGAATAAAAAATAAAAAATAGGGCTGGGGGTGTAGCTCAGAGGTAGAATGCCCCTGGGTTCAATCCCCAGTACTGCAAAAAAAAAAAAAAAAAGTTGGTTGGATCAAGGGAGTAATTATGGAAGACATAGGCACAGAAACTTAAATATCTTAAATTAAAGAAAACTTACAGGAATAGCACTAGAAGATAGCACTTTGAGCCGGGCGTGGTGGCGCACGCTTGTAATCCCAGTACGTGGGAAGCAGAGACCGGAGGATCCGGGTTTGCAGGAGACCGGAGGATCCAGGTTTGCAGCCAGCCTCAGAGACTTAGTGAGGCCCTCCGCAACTTCTTGAGACCCGGTTTCAAAATAAAGTATAAAAAGTAGGGCCGGGGGTGTAGCTCGGAGTTAGAACGCCCCTGGGTTCAATCCCCGGTACCACACACAAAAAAAATAGCACTTTGTATTTTACGTTTTTATAAAAGATAAAGTACTACAGGTTTTTGCCTTTTATTAATAGACTAAACTATAGGTTTAATTTTTTAATCCTATGAAATTCAAAGAACTCTCTCTGGGGCTGGGGGTGTAGCTCAGTGGTAGCATGCATAAGGCCCTATGTTCAATCCCCAGCACCACAAAACAAACAAAACCAGAAAGAACTCCATTTAATTTATATTTGGTATCATTTTAGTCACACACAAAAGCCTTTCAGCTATCTATTTGTCTGTCCATCCATTCATCCTTCCATAGTCCCTCAAGGAGGTGTACTGCTCCTAGAGGTACTACTATACCAGGTTGATGTATGGAATGGATGAAGCAAACCCCTTCTCTATCTCTCTGCTCCAAATTCATTTAATGTTTTATCCTTGGGTAGAGGATACATCATATTACTATCAAGAACAGATGCTACACTTGATCTTGGCCAGAAGCTGAAAAGTGGTCAGCCTGTTTTTTTTTTTTTTTTTTTTGTCATTTGTCTCTGTGAAACAAACAAAACTCCCCACTATTCTATAGAATAGGTAAATGACTTTATTTTTTATTTTTATGGAACTGGGGATTGAACCTAGGGGCATTCTACCCCCAGCCCTATTTTTTTATTCTTTATTTTGAAACAGGATCTCACTAAGTTGCGGAGAGCCTCACTAAGTAGCTGAGGCTGGCCGTGTACCCAGATCCTCCGGTCTCAGCCTCCCAAGTACTGGGATTACAAGCATGCGCCACCACGCCTGGAGGTAAAGGACTTTAAATTCTGGGAAAAGCATAAAGTTAGTTCTCTCTCTCCCCCAGAAAAACCTCTTTCTTAGAGTGGACTTGATATAAAAGTAAAGATCAAATAGCCACTTATCAAGCTTTATCTTGCTAATTGAAACAGTGGTCATATTGCTAGAAAATTCTGTAGCTGAAGAAAATGTGACTCACCTTCTGGATAATGGAATTGTAATATTTCAGTATCCTCATATTCCACTCATGGGAATTATCTCAGTGATAATGAATAAATGAATGAATGAATGGGATTGGTGATATAGGTTGAAGTCACTCCTCTTTTTATTTTTTGGTCTCTCTTTTTAATACCACAAAATTAAACTCCAAATAGGCCCAATAGGTGTTCTTGTGCAATATAAAACAGCCTTTATTTTTTTCCTGTATGGTGATATATCCCATTTGCTAATGATAAACATTGTCATACTAGCTAAATTAAGATCCTGACAAGTCCTTTGGGCAGTGGTGTAAATCAGATACCAAGACTTTTGAAAAATTAGTTCCAAAAGGCTTTTCTGGATCCATGTGAACATATTTCATCTTTTTGTCATTCACCTACTAACCACTGTTATTTCTCCAGATCCTTTTCTTTCAGGTTGGTGACTACCATAAGGTCTAAACTTTCTTACTCTGGAATCTTATGTTTTTCTTTGAGCAAGACTTTTTCCAGATTAAAATATAATAAATTATCAGCCAGGAGCAGTGGCACATACCTATAATCCCAGTACTTCAAAAGTTGAGTCAGGAGGATTGTAGGTTAGATAGCCTTGGCAACTTAGTGAGACCCTCAGAAACTTAACAAGACCCTGTTTCAAAGAAAAAAATAAATAAAAAGGGCTGGGAGTATAGCTCGGAGGTAGAATGCCCCGAGTTCAATCCCTAGTACCAATACTACTACTACTAAATAATTCTCTTATTTTTGGCAAGGCCCCTTTAACTGTGCCTGTCCTCACAGGAGGCTTGAACTAAGCACAGTCCTGCCCCATGAGGACTAGGGGATTAAAATGGACTCAGTGGTTAACTAACTTATTAAGGACCACATGGCTAGCCAGGAAAAAGCAAGAGTTAGAAACTAGGTTTCATTCCTAGTCTCATACTCTTTGTATCATTACACACTACCCCAATATAAACCATGCTTTTGAATTAAGACAGGCTACTGCAGAATATGTGCTAGAACTGCTATTCCAAAAATGCCATTTCTAGCCAGGCGTGGTGGTGCACGCTTGTAATCCCAATACTTGGGAGGCTGAGACTGGAGGATCCAGGTTTGTGGCCAGCCTCAGCTACTTAGTGAGGCCCTCCGCAACTTAGTGAGACCCTGTTTCAAAATAAAGAATAAAAAATAGGGCTGGGGCGTATAGCTTGGAGGCAGAATGCCCCTGGGTTCAACCCCCAGTACTACAAAACAAACAAAAAACACAAAAAACAAAAAAACCCTAAAATGCCATTACTTATTCATGTATCTTCTCCTGGGTCCTCTCTAAGTTAAGAATGTTCTTTTAATTTGCATATATGAATCTTTCTTAATTTCAGGTAACTCTTCTTGTTTATACCTTTGAATATATCTTTCTCCTACTTGTTGCAGGACACCAATTATATTCAGTTACATTATCTGTCATGAATACCTATTAGATAATAGTTGTTTTATGCTTAGTCTGCATTCACTGTGATTACCTCAAGCTTTCCCTCCAAGCCAAATTTTCACTTTTTAGCACTATCTATTGAGTAAATGATTCTTTTGTGATTTCTGCAATGCTGAATTTGGCTTTAATTTCTATCCTTAGAAATATTCCTTTTAGAGCTGGGCGTGGTGGCGCACGCTTGTAATCCTAGTACCTGGGAGGCTGAGACAGGAGGATAGCAGGTTCGTGGCCAGCCTCAGGTGTTAAGTGAGGCCCTCTGCAACTTAGTGAGACCCTGTTTCAAATAAAGAATAAAAAATAGGGCTGGGAGTGTAGCTTGAAGGTAGAATGCCCCTGGGTTTGATCCCCAGCACCACACACACACACAAAAATTCCTTTTTGTGGAGCACGGTGGCACATGCCTGTAATCTCAGTATTTGGGAGGCTGAGACAGGAGGATTGTAGGTTTGAGATCAGCTTCAGCAACTTAGTGAGACTCTCAATAATCTAACAAGACCCTGTTTCAAAATAAAAAATAAAAGGGGATGGTGGCATACACTTGTAATCCCAGTACTTGGGATGCTGAGACAGGAAGATTGCAGGTTCGAGTACAGTCTTAGCAAGTACTGAAACTCTACCTAGCGAGACCCTGTTTCAAAATAAAAATAAAATAGGGCTGGGGGCATAGTGTATAGGTAGAATGCCCCTGGGTTCAATTCCCAGTACCACAAATAATGAATGAATGAATGAATGGGATTGGTGATGTAGGTTGAAGGTAGAACGCCCCTTGGTTCAATCCCCAGTACCACTAAAAAAAAGAAAAAGAAAAAAGAAATCTTCCTTTTCACCTCATTATATTACTTACTGTCTTATCTTTTTATGTGTGTGTGTGGTCACTAAGTTGCTAAGGCTGGTCTTGAACCTACAATCCTCCTGTCTCATCCTCCCAAGTATTGGGATTACAGGCGTGTGTCACTATGCCTGGCTTTGTTAGATATCCTGTATTACTCAATTGGGAGAATATACCCCCAAACCTAGGTCATAAGATCCAGACTATTTCTCAGAGTCAATGTGCTGCTCTAGGGCTTTATTTAAAAGTCAGGTGTTCACTATCTTATCTCTCTTCCTGGGTTGTCCTTGGAGAAGTTTCTACCACTCATGTTGGAAGATTGCTCATTTCCTTCTTTCACCCTTAAGATATGAATGAATTCTCTAAGGATTTTACTGACTTATCTATTCAGCTTGGAGAGTGGGAGAGAAAGGGATAGACAGTTGAATTTAGAAGCCAAGACTCGTTAGGGCTCTCTACTCTACAATTGCTTATTTCTTTTATTAGCTGGTAGTTTTTAAAGTTTATTGCATAAAGTTGCACATGCTGGCACATGCCTGTAATCCCAGTACTTGGGAGGCTGAGACAGGAGGATCACAGGTTTGAAGCCAGCATGCATTAACTCAGGGAGACCCTGTTTTGAAATAAAAATAATAATGAAAAGGGCTAGGGGTATAGCTCAGAGATAGAATGTGCCTGGGTTTAATATTCATTACCACAAAAAGAAAAAGAAAGAAAGAAAAAAAAGCCTAATGATCTTTTCCTTCTCAGATTGCTTTTACTGTGAAATTTACTATTACTTACTATTTTGGTTAAATAGTTGGTGTAAGTAATGCTGGAATCAGTTTCAATCTACCTCTGGAGCAACATTTATTTAAATGAATGAATCTTTATGTACAGTACAGATGTTCCTCAACTTATACTGGAGTTATGCCCCAATAAACCCATTGCAAGTTGAACTTCTCATTAAGTCAAAAGTGTATTTAATAAACCTAACTCATGAACATCACACATTAGCAACAAAGTGCACTGAAAGGTATTAGTTGTTTACCTTCATGATCTTGTGGCTGACTGGCAGCCACAACTCAATGCTCCTGACCAGCATGTGAGGGAATATTATTTGGCATAATCACTAACCCAAGAAGAACAAAATTCAAAACTTGACATCTAGTTCCTACTGAATGCGTATCCCTTTTGCACCATCATAAATATGAAAAATTGTAAGTCAGGGGACTGTCTACATTTAGAACCTACTACCTGCTTACCTGCTTTCTCCTTCCTAAAATTCATTTTTTTTTCTTTTGAGTCCCTGGTTAAATGCCAGGTACCAGGCATACAGTAGTTAATAGGACAAAGTTCTAATATATGTATAGAAGTATATGAGAGTTCATTCTTAAAGTGAAGATAATTTCAGACATTGATAACAGTCATAAAAATATAAAACACAGCTGGGTACGGTGGTGCACGCCTGTAATCCCAGTACTTGGGAGGCTGAAACAGGAGGATCACAGGTTCAAGGACCTCAGCAACTTATCAAGACCATGTTTCAAAATAAAAAATAAATAAAATAGGGCTGGGGGTGTAGCTTGAAGAAAGAATGCACCTGGGTTCAATCTCCAGTACCACACACACTATATATGTAAATATATACTCTATGATGATATCTAGTGAGTAACTGAGTGAGGTGCCTACTTTACAAAGACAGTCAGGAAAAATCTCTCTGAGTCAGTGACTGCTAAGATTTCAATGATGAGCCACGAGAAGGTCATGGTGCACAGAGAAAGAGCAAAAGCCCTTGACAAACACAAAGAAGGTGGTGTTGCTAGAACTAACCTGTGAAGGGGATTGGGGCTTTAGATGTACCAGAGAGATAGACAGGGTCCAGACAACTCGGAGACTTTAAGGCTAGAGGAGCAAGGCACTTTTGCTAGATTGGCCCGTTTTCTTTGTTGCTTTTTTCCTATAACTACTTGGAAATTATAATTCTTATTTTCTTTCTAGCAATGGTTACCTTAAAACTCATTTTAGTGTTTGTACATTTAAAAAATTGTGACAATTGGGGTGGGCGTGGTGGCACACACTTGTAATCCCAGTACTTGGGAGGCTGAGACTGGAGGATCTGGGTTCACAGCCAGCCTTCAGCTATTTAGTGAGGTCCTCCACAACTTAGTGAGACCCTGTTTCAAAATAAAGAATAAAAAATAGAGCTGGGGGTGTAGCTCAGAAGTAGAATGCCCCTGGGTTCAATCCCCAGTGCCACACACACAAAAAAAAAAGAATAAAAAGATAGGACTGGGGGTGTAGCTTGGAGGTAGAATGCCCCTGAGTTTAATCCCCAGCACCACACACACAAAAAAATTGTGACAATTGTATAATTCATATAGAATAAAAAGTCAACTCCTACCCTCCACCCTTTTGCACCAAGCCCTATACTCTGCTTAGAGGGAATATTTCAATAATTTTGATGGGGATCACTATAGATAGACATTTCAATACACGGGCATATATTTAATTACCTATGTATTTAAATGCATGTATATTAATGTTCATATTGTATTATGTTAAATACATGCACACATATGCATAACTTACACATTTTAAATATATATATGCATATATATTTAATATACATGAATACTCATAATACACATATTTATATTAGCGCTTTTTTTTTTGTGGTTCTGGGGATTGAACCCAGGGGCATTTTACCTCTGAGCCCTGTTTTATTCTTATTTTGAAACAGGGTCTCACTAGGTTGATGACAGTCTCACTACTTGCTGAGGCTGTCCTCAAACCTGTGATCCTCCTGTCTCAGCCTCCCAAGTACTGGGATTGCAAGTGTGTGCCACCACGTCCAGTTTACATAGGCTTTTTAACACACACAAATGGAAATCTGATATATACTCTATCCATAATTTGCTTTTTTTTCACTTGATATGTCTTGCAGATCTTTCTTTATTCTTCCTAAAAGATGTGGTATATTTCAGAGTATGGATATACATAGTTTAACCATCTCCTATTGATGGGTGTTATTAAGTTTTAATAGTGTAATTGGCTGGGCATGGTGGTACATGCCTGTAATCCCATGGAAGGCTGAGACAGGAAGATCGCAGGTTCAAGGACAGCTTTAGCAACTTAATGAGGTTCTCAACAACCTAGTAAAACCCTTTTTCAAAACAAAAAATAAAAAAGGGCTGGGGGTGTAGTTCAGAGGTAGAATGTCCTGGGTTTAATCTCCAGTATCTCCCTCACACACAAAATATTGTAATTGGGTTCAATCTCCAGCACCAAAAACAATAAAAAACTTCCCCAATAAAAATACTGTATTAAAAATAATGTTGGAAATGTGCACCTATCTTAAGAAGTTATATAAGGAACACAATAGAAATCTAAAAGAGAAACAAAAATAAAAACAGGAATTAATAAAATAGATAAAAGTTGCCTTATCATTTAAATTTGCAATTGTTGCTGGGCGTGGTGGCGCAGGCCTGCAATCCCAGTACTTGGGAGGCTGAGACAGGAGGATTGCAGGTTCAAGGACAGTTTCAGAAAGTAGTGAGACTCTCATCAACCTAGTGAGACCCTGTTTCCAAATAAAAATAAAATAGGGCTGGAGGTGTAGCTCTGAGGTAGAATGTCCCTGGGTTCGATCCCCAGTGACACACACACACACACACACACACACACACACACACACACGCACGCACACACGCACACAATAATTAAATAAATAAATTTGCAATTGTTTATCAGCATCATACTGGACACTGGAGTTTGAATCAGCAGTATGTATTGGCTGTTGAAAGTACCGCTGCCTTTTCCTGTTTGAATTTCTATCAGATGTCTAACACATCACCAAATTCTTAGCTGAAATTTATAATTAGTTACAAAGTTTTTATATATTAACTTTAGAATATAAAAAATTAATATACCTTAACAGTTAAATCTTGTCAATTAAAATGAAAAACATCACAAACAGATATCACACCCTTAAAGGAAATAACAGAAACAATTAGTAATCCCCCTATGTTCTTTTCATAGAGATTTTGAAATAAATCTAAGGTTATACATAGGATGTGGGTTTTTCTCTGGGAGTAGTATTACAGAAGGTTTGTGGTATTAGAAGGGTCATGACACAATGCAGGTTGCTTAGTCTCAAATGCAAGTGTAAAGCTTACATTTTAAAAATATTTGATATCACACCCACAGATGAAAAATCTAACAAAAACAGAGAATATGATACACAAAAATATGTAACTAAGCTCTCTCGGTTTTGTAAAAGTCAAACTATTTCAGAGATAATTAAAAAAAATCTCTTTACTATTTTAAAGTTTAAATAACCCCTCTTTTTCAAGACTGTCTTATGAAACTAGGTTCAACGGTCAAAGAGACTACCAATATTAACTTGCAGCATGGGCACATTTTTTAATTTCTAATTCGTTATTTTCAATTCATATGTTAAAGCAAATGTCTTAAGGAAATTATAACTGTGTATGAAATTAAACAAAACCCAATGATTTGAGTCAATCCATGATAGGTGATAAGTATTCATCCTGGTTAATCAACATAACAGTACTGAAACATCAATAGCAACCACTAAGCCTTAGTAAGTTACTACTGATTTGTACTTAGCCTCGAAAAAATTAATCAGAACAGTAAATGTGGTAAGTGATAGCCTCTCCATGACTTCAAGGTGACTCATTTGAAACATCTAAAAAACAAATCATACTCATACCATGTACTGCTGATAAGTTTTCAAAACAGCTTCCTGTAATTTAAAGTCATGGACACAAAGACTTGAATATTCTTTTAGTAACCAGAAAAAAATTAAAAGTATATGTAAATATACTTTTTAGAATAATATATTCTGAAAAGTATAGAAGGGAGAAATGAAATCAGGGTTTTTTCTATCATTTTTCATTGCTAAGACTGACTCAATTCTATTCTGAAGAGACACACACACACACACAATGTTTTAAAGTGATGCTTGTTATAGGACTAGCTAAATGCACACATGAAAAGATCAGCATTTTACACAAGGTCCAAAAACTAAAAAATGTTCCTTACAAATTGTAGTTTAGCTAGGTGCGGTGGCGCATGCTTATAATCCCAGTACTTGGGAGGGTAAGACAGGAGGATTAAAGGTTCAAGGACAGTCTCAAAAAGTAGTGAGACTCTCATCAACCTAGGGAGACCCTGTTTCAAAATAAAAATTAAGGCTGAGGATGTAGCTCGGAGGTAGAATGCCCCTGTGTTCAATTCCCAGTACAAAAAAAATTGTAGTTTAATTGGAAATCAATCAATTTTGAGACCAATTTTTAAAATTCTATATAATTCTATGAGTTCCTAAAAACAATGAAATCCCATACACTATTTTTATATCAGACATTTTTTAGAATAGTTTTAGATTTACAAAGAATTGAGAAGATGGAAAGTTTCCATACACTCAGCATTAAGTTTTCCTGTTTTATTTTTTGGTGGCACTGGAGATAGAACCCAGGGGCATGCTATCACTGAGCTATATCTCCAGCCCCTTTGTGATTTTCAATTTTGAAGATAGGGTCTTGCCGAGTTGCCCAGGCTGGCCTTGAACTTGCGATCCTCTTGCCTCAGCCTCTCCAGTTGCTGGGATTACAAGCATGAACCAACATGCCCAGCTCCCCTATTATTAACATCTTACATTAACATGTTAACTTTGTAATAATTAGTGAATATTGATACATTATTATTACTAATTAAAATCCATGGTTTGTTCATATTTTGTTGTTTGCTTTTTTAAACCTGTCTTTTTTTCCTGTTCCAGGATTCTATCCAAGATACATTTAGTTGTTAGGCTCCTTAGGTTCCCTTTGGCTGTGACAGTTTCTCAGACTGCTTGTTTTTCATGACCTTGACAGCTTTAAAACACACTGTTTGGGTATTCTGCAGAACGCCCACACTGGAATTGTCTGATAATTTTCTCATGGAAAGACTAAGATTATAGGTTATTGGAAGAAGACAGAGATTAAAATGACATTTTCAGCTGGGCCCACGTGGTGGCACATGCCTGTGATCTCAGTACTTGGGAGGCTGAGACAGGAGAGTTTCAGGTTCAAGGACAGTAGTGAGACTCTCATCAACCTAATGAGACCCTGTTTCCAAATAAGAAATAAAATCGGGCCGGGCGTGGTGGCGCACGCTTGTAATCCCAGTATTTGGGAGGCGGAGACCGGAGGATCCGGGTTTGTAGCCAGTCTCAGCTAATTAGTTAGGCTTCCGCAACTTCGTGAGACGCGGTTTCAAAATAAAGGATAAAAAATAGAGCCGGGGGTGTAGCTCGGAGGTAGAACGCCCCTGGGTTCAATCCCCGGTACCGCAAAAAAAAAAAAAAAAAAAAAGAAAGAAAATCAGGTTGGGGGTATAGCTCAAAGGTAGAATGCCTCTGGGTTCAATCCCCAGTGCCACACACACACAAAAATGCCATTTTCACATCACATCATATCAAGGGTACATACTATTAATGTGATTTATGACTACTAATCTTGACCTTGATTACCTGGCTTAGGTAGTATCTGTCAGGTTTCTCCACTGCAAATCATTCTTTTTATCCCTGTACTTTCCACAGTACCCTTTGCACATTTAGGAGTGGCAATTCATCCTTCTCCTCCTTGAGGACAGAGTATCTACAAAAGTTACTTGGAATTCTTCTGTGTATTTGTCTGCTCCCCCATTTATTAATTTACTAAATCATTATCTATATGCATATGGACTCATAGATATTTACTTTATACTTTGAGTTAAAATCCACTACTACTTTAACTTGTTCTTCCTTTGCCCATTAGGAGCTCTTTCAGTGGGCTCCTGTGTCTCTTTAACATACTCCCATAAATGCAGTTTGTTTTTCCTTTGAGCATGAGCATTTTCTTGCTTTCTGGCTTTACAGGATGTTACAGAGCCAGGCATAGTGGCGCACACCTGTAATCCCAGTGACTATGAATGGCAACTTAATGAGATTTTGCTTCAAAATAAAAATAAAAAGGGTTGGGGGTGTAACTCATGGTAGAGTGCCCCTGGGTTCAATCCCCAGTACCACAAAACAAAAACAAAACAAAACAAAACAAAAGGCATACAAGTTTATCTTATACATATCTTGACAAAGTTCAAGAACTGTGAGGAGTCCTGGTTCCACTTACTGGAAAATGGCATTAGAAAACAAAACCTGGAGGCCGGGCGTGGTGGCGCATGCTTGTAATCCCAGTACTTGGGGGCTTGTAATCCCAGTACTTGGAAAGCCGACACCAGAGGATCCGGGTTCGCCGGCCAGCCTCAGCCTCTGCAACTTCGTGAGACCGGGTTTCAAAATAAAGGATTAAAAACTAGGGCCGGGGGTGTAGCTCGGAGGTAGAACGCCCCTGGGTTCAATCCCCAGAACCGCAAAAAAAAAAAAGAAAAAAAACCTGGATTCTAGGTATAAATTATTTTTATTTTATTATTTATATTTATTATTTATTTATTTATTTATTTATTTATTTATTTATTTATTTATTTATTTTGCGGTACCAGGGATTGAACCCAGGGGCGTTCTACCTCCGCGCTACAACCCTGGCCCTATTTTTTATACTTTATTTTGAAACCGGGTCTCACGAAGTTGCGGAGGGTCTCACTAAGTAGAGAGAGAGACAGACAGACAGACAGAGACAGGGAGAGAGAGAGAGAGAGAGAGAGAGAGAGAGAGAGAGAGCTGAGGCTGGCCGCGAACCTGGATCCTCCGGTCTCTGCCTCCCAAAGTACTGGGATTACAAGCGTGTGCCACCACGCCCGGCATAAATTATTTTTTAATAACACCAAAATGATCACTGATATTAAGATACTTAAAATTGCATCCTTCTTTTTAATTTGGTGCACTGTAAATTTTACATCATATTGGGGTACAAAGTGTCAGACAAATGTATGTATATAGTTCTTGGTGCCCAGCCCCCTCCCTCCCCCCTCCCCATAAATGTCTTTGTTAGTTTTGTTAGTTTTGTATTCATTCTAGGCATTGTTTCTAATATTACACTTTATGGCTTCATCTCCCATCCCTTATCCCCCTCAGCCGTTCCCCTGGAGTCTCTGCTCATCTATCTGATGCCCTTATTTCCAAATATCTCTCTAGCTTCCACACATAAGAGAAAACATACATCTACTCTTTTTTTTTGAGACTGGTTGTACTCAGTATGATATTCTTGAGTTTCATCTATTTTCCTGCAAAAGGCAAAATTTTGTTCTTCTTTATGGCTGAGTAAAATTCCATTGTGTGTATATGCCAAAGTCTTGTGATCCATTCATCTGTCGATGGAAGCCTAGGCTGGTTCCATAATTTGGCTATTGTAAATTGTGCTGCTAAGAACATGGATATGCAAGTGTTATAATATTCTGATTTCATTTCCTCTGGGAAGATGCCCAGGAGCGCTATTGCTGGGTCGTATGGTGGTTCCATTCCCAGTCTTCTGGGAAACCTCCACACTGATCTCCATAGTGGCTGTACTAGTTTGCAGTCCCACCAACAGTGTAATAGGGTTCCTATTTTCCCACAACCTTGCCGGCATTTATCATTATTTGTGTTTTGATGATTACCATTCTTACTGGAGTTAGGTGGAATCTCAGTGTAGCTTTTTTTTTTTTTTTGCGGTACCGGGGATTGAACACAGGGGCGTTCTACCTCCGCACTACGCACCCGGCCCTATTTTTTATACTTTATTTTGAAACCGGTCTCACGAAGTTGTGTAGGGCCTCACTAAGTAGAGAGAGAGAGAGAGAGAGAGAGAGAGACAGAGAGGGAGGGAAGGAGAGAGAACGCCCGTGTGCACGCGCGCGCACGCGTGTGAGCTGAGGCTGGCCTTGAACCCGGATCCTCTGGTCTCAGCCTCCAAAAGTACTGGGATTACAAGCGTGCGCCACCACGCCCGGCTCAAGTGCAGCTTTAATTTGCATTTCCCTGATTGCTAAAGATGTTGAGCATTTTTTCATATATGTTAGCCATTTGTACTTCTTTTGAAAAGACTGCTCAGTTCTGCTGCCCACTTTTGATTGGATTATTTTTTAAAGTGTTAAGCTTTTTAAGTTCTTCGTATATTCTAGATATTAGCCCTTTGTCTGATGGGTGAGTGGTAAAGATTGTCTCCCATTCTGTAGGCTTTCTCTGTAGATTCTTGATGGTTTCCTTTGCTGTGCAGAAGCATTTTAGTTTAATGCTATCCCATTCATTGATTCTTCTTTAAACTTCTTGAACTTTTGGGGTCTTATTGAGGAAGTTTCTCTCTTCTAGCGGTTTCAAAGTTTCTGGTCTAATTTCTAGGTCCTTGAGCCATCTCGAGTTGACTTTTGTGCAGGGATTGAATCAGGGGCATTCTACCTCTGAGCTACACCCCCAGTCCTATTTTTTATTCTTTATTTTGAAACAGGGTCTCACTAAGTAGCTGAGGCTGGCCGTGAACCTGCGATCCTCCTGTCTCAGACTCCCAAGTACTGGGATTACAAGCGTACGCCACCACGCCCAGCTCTTATTCTTAGGGTCTTGCTAAATTGCTGCAGGTCTTCGCTGGCCTCAATCCTCCTGTCTCAGCCTCCCAAGTGCTAGGATTACAGGCGTGCACCACCATGCCAAGCAGCTGTCTTTATTACTATCGCTTTGTAGTATAATTTGAAGTCTGGTATTGTGATGCCTCCAGCATGATTCTTATTGCTGAGAATTGCTTTGGGTATTCTGGGTTTATTGTTTTTCCAAATGATTTTATGACTGATTTCTCTATGTCTGTGAAAAATGACAATGGTATTTTGATAGGGATTGCATTGAATATGTAGATTGCTTTTGGTAGAATGGCCATTTTGATTATGCCATTTTATTCTGCCTATCCAGGAGCATGGAAAGTCTTTCCAATTTCTTTCTTTCTTTTTTTTTTTTTTTTTTTTGC
>PVJS01041797.1:0-17800 GCA_004027185.1 Glis glis
AAAAAAAAAAAAAAAAAGGAAAAAAATACCCCTATGTAACAACTGCTTGCATGCTGAGGTATGTTCTTTCAGTCTGTATTTTTTTCAACTACAGATTTTTATGAATTTAATGATAACATAAAAAACTTCTCATTTATGTAATTTATTACATATATTATTTATAATTTTCTGTTTTACTGTTTTCATCTAACAGAACTAACTTTTTATATTAGAATTCTATAAAACTAATTTATGACTATGCAACATATGCAATCTATAATTTTTAGAGTAATTTGCTTCTAGTACTCTGCAACCATGAATAAGGTTAATGGGATATTATTGTACATAGAGATTTAATAAATTGTTTCAAAGATTATTATACAAATTTTGATATCAAATATGTATATAAATATTAATAATACATTATTCTCCAAAGGGATGCTGTGAACTAAATCTGGCCTATAAAAATATATATGGGTTTTTTGGGGGGGTACTGGTTATTGAATCCAGGGGCATTCTACTCCAAGATACATCCAGCATTTTTTAAAAAAAAATTGATACTTTCATTAGGTGCATAATTATACATTATATTTAGGTATAGAGTGATAGAAATATACATGCACACAACTCTTGGAGCACTTTCCCTCTGGGTCCCAACCCATTCCATCTCCCTCCCTGTACATGTATTCAAGATTGGAATTGGTAATTTTGTATACATACATAGCATTAATTCAACAATTACACTCTTTTTGTCTCCATCCCCCTCCTGCCTCCCCTAACCCCCTCATCACTCCATTGGAGTCTCTGCTCTTCTACCTGATGTTACTCTTATTTCCAAATTTCTATTTGGTTTCCACATACAAGAGAAAACATACGACTATTTGTTTTTGTTTTGTTTTGCTTTTTGAGGTACCAGGGATTGAACCCAGGGGCGTTCTACCTCCGTGCTACACCCCCGGCCCTGTTTTTTTATGCTTTATTTTGAAACCGGGTCTCACAAAGTTGCTGAGGGCCTCACTAGGTAGAGAGAGAGAGAGAGAGAGAGAGAGAGAGAGAGAGACAGGGAGAGAGGGAGAGAGAGAGAGAGAGAGAGAGAGAGAGAGAGAGAGAGCTGAGGCTGGCCGCAAACCCGGATCCTCCGGTCTCCACCTCCCAAAGTACTGGGATTACAAGCGTGTGCCACCACACCCGGCTCGACTATTTGTTTTTTGAGACTGGCTAATCTTGCTTAGCATAATATTCTTGGGTTCCATCCATCTTCCTGTGAATGACATGATTTTGTTCTTTATGGCTGAGTAAAATTCCATTGTGTGTATATACCACAGTTTTGCGATCCATTCATCTGTTGATGGACACCTAGGCTGGTTACATAATTTGGCTATCATTAATTGTGCTGCTGTGAACATGGCTATGCATATATCACTATAATATTCTGATCAATTCCTTTGGAAAGATGCCCAAGAGCAGCATCACTGGGTCATATGGTGGTTCCATTCCCAGTCTTGTGAGAAACTTCCACACTGATGTCCCTGGTGGCTGTACTAGTTTGCAGTCCCACCAACATTGTAAGAGCGTTCCTATTTCCCCATATCACGCCAGAATTTGTTATTTGACTTCTTGATGATTGCCATTCTAACTGGAGTTAGATGGAATCTCAGTGTAGTTTTGATTTGCATTTCTCTGATTGCTAATGATGTTGAACATTTTTTTCATATATTTATTTACCATTTGTAGTTCTTTTGAGAAGTGTCTATTCAGTTTGGTTGTCCATTTTTTATTAGGTTGGGGTCTTTATAATGTTTTTTAAGCTCTTTGTATAAAGGATTAATATCAAGACTATACAAAGGTTTGTGTGTTTTTTGAAATTTTGAAACAGAGTCTTGCTAAGTTCCTAAGGGTCTTGCTAAGTTGCAGAGGCTGGCCTTGATCCTATGATCCTCCTGTCTCAGCCTCCCAAATCCTGGGATTACCTAGGATTACAGGTATGCACCACCATGCCAAGCCCTAGCAATGATTTGAAGTGCTTGTTTCATTGGCATTTTTCATTTGTGCCAATTATTAAGAAAATAAAACAATTAACTTGCTAGATCAACATGGCATTTGCAGTTCTTTACTTATTTGTTGGTTTACTTTGATTAAACAGAGCATGTGTACATACACATTAGCCATATGTGGTATTCTTTTGTGTTCTTTTGCATTTATCCATTGATTGTTTAGTTTACTAATCATTTAAGTACTTGCTTAACTATATATGCGTGTGTGTGTGTGTGTGTGTGTGTGATGTACTTACATGTTCTAAAAGAGCAAATAAAAAATTTCAAAAAACTATAAGTCCATATTTTCCTTATAGAAATTTCTCTCATCAGATCCAAAAATTTGATGAATATTCAGGTATATTCAATTTTAAACTGCCTAGTGCTTTTGAGACTTATTCGGGTATTCTAAGTTTCAGCTGTACATCTGTCTTCTCCCTGAATACTAACCAGTTGGGTTCATACATTTTGTGCATAATTCTTTCATCCTCCATTGACTTGCCATTCATTCATCTCTTTTGATATATTAAATTATTAGAGCTCACACAGTATTCTTGTGGTCTATCAATATATCCCACTGATTTGTCAATAGGAGATATATACAATATGCTTTAAATTATGTCAGATAAAATAACTACTTTATTGATTTTAAATAAATATCTAATGTCCTAACTACTTAAAATGAAATATGGCTTAATATTTCTTCTTAAATTCCTGCATGCATAAGATATTCCTGTGATTTCAAACTTCATAATTGAATCCTCTTAGGAACTTCTTAGTCAAAATCCTCTGTAAATGAAAGAGGAAACCTAAATATTTCACCAAGCTTATTAATTCAATACGGTGTTCAGAGCCTATTATACTATATTAGATTTTCATGATATGCAAAGATAGAAATAGTAGGTGAATGTGTGCTAGATTAATTAGGATAGCAAGATTAATAACAAAATCATCATGAACTCTAGATGAAGCAATTATTATTTTACTTTAGTCAAAGTGACCTTGCAAGTAATCTGGGACTTAAAGAAATAAACAAGCAATAAGGTGAGCAATACAATAGTGACTGAGTCATAGAAAAAATAATCTTAAAATGTGGGTTATGAAACTTCTTTAAACACAATTAACTATCAGACACATCCATATGAAACTGGTGTTTGAATACTTATTTTAAAAAGCATGCAAGTATTAAGGTTTTAGCTTTAAAAAGGTTGTAAGTTTTTTAAAATTATTATGAAAATAATATACCAACCATCTCTGGCGCTACCCACCATGAAAGCAGAAAAGAATAAAAAGAGACATTAAGAAAATATTAGAAACAGCAAAATAAAAAAAAGGCAAACGCACCACAGTTTAATATGACTGGCCTAACATACCACTAAATCATCCTAATACAGTATTTCTCAAACTTAAGTTACTACAAAAATCTAGACAGGGAGGCATATCTTCAAAAACCTATAGTGAGTTTTTCAAGTTTAAGATAACCTGAAATAACCTTCCAAGAAAAGTAGTCTTTATGACCTGCATCCCCCTTGAGAACAAGTACTGGCCCTCAGTTCCCATGTTCCGGTTTCTTCCCGCAAACACATTGGTCCCACATAGCTCAACCCTAACTGCAAATGCAGTGAAAAGGAAAGGAGTGGATTTTGAAATATAGCATTCTCACTAACTAATCAAGCATTATATGAGTAAAATGTCATGGTATTCAAAATACAGAAATGAGGTGGGAAATTTGTGCCTTCACAAATGTTCAGATAAACAGAAATTTGATGTGTTTGTTCTAGTTTGAGCCAAATGTCATCAATCTTGTTAGATTCAAACTCTTAATTTGAATTTCATTGGTGTTGTAGTGTCAGTTTAATTTATATTTTTTAAATTTATGATTTTATAATAACTATAAGAATAAACTGTTTATAACTTTTTTAGAAATGTTATAGCCATTTAAGTATATGTTTAAGATCTAAAATGTTTTCATATGAAAGGGAACTGCAAATCATCCAACTTGAAAAATATTGTTTTGACATATTCTTTGTAAACCTCAAGGCATATGTTATGTAATTCTCCTTCCTTCCTTCCCTCCCTCCCTCCCTCCTTTCTCTTTCTTTCTTTTCTTCTTTTTTCCCTCCCTTCCTTCCTTCCTTCCTTCCTTCCTTCCTTCCTTCCTTCCTCCTTCTTCTCTTTCTCCCTCTCTCTCTTTCTTTCTTTCATTTATTTGCTACTGGCGATTGAACCCAGGGGCATTCTACCTCGGAGCTATACCACCAGCCCTTTTAATTTTCATTTTATTTTGAAACAGTCTCACTATGTTGCTGAGGGTGTCCTCAAACCTGCAATCCTCCTGTCTCAGCCTCCCAAGTAATAAGATTGCAGGAGTGTGCTTCCATGCCTGACAATAATTCAACTTTTAAAATGCAAGCATGATATTAAATCTAGAACAACAAGGAAACTCACATAATACCTAGAAAATTAGACAAAACTGCAAAAAAAATGAGTAGATAGGTATTTATATTATCTTCCCAAAGCGAGGTGTCTATTTATTAGTGTTAGATCAGAGCTCACTCATTAACTATTTTTGGGGGGGAGGAGATGAAACATAGAGAGTAATTGGATTAGCCCAGGACTAATAAACAGAAATACCTCCTTTAGTATCTCCACTGTCTCTTCTCAAGCATCTTATATTCTTGGTGTCTGTCTGGATTCTACCATATATAAACTTTTTTTGATAAAAACAGGGCATAACAGTTTCATCAAAATGTAGGGGCAAACATTAAGAGAAGACTTCAGTCTTTTTAAGGTTGCTTATTAATTATGCCCCATTGTGTAAAGCTTTTGAAAACAACTTCTTCCATCTTTCAGATGATTTGGGATTCAAAAAATGAAAAAGAGAAAGAAGTGAAAACCCAAATGGACTACATTCCTGAAGAAGCTGTCACTGGGTGTCTGCTTTTTCAATAAGGGTCCGGCAGTTATGAACCACATCTACAATGCTTCTTTTCAGACAGAATGATTTTACTCTTACAAAGATTTTCCCTCATCTACCCATTTACAGTTTTGAAATTCATAATTGTGAAGACTGAGAAATCTTTTAAATCTGGTGCAATGACCTTTGAATTTCTGGATTTCAAAACAACAAGCCACTAGAATCCATGCCACTTTGTATAAAAAGCAAACCATCTTCTTCCCATTGTAAATCGAACCATTAAAAACTTCAACAACTTAATCCTTATCATATGTAGAAGTATTTAAGGACTAAGTGTAATTATTTTCTTAAATAAGTATGTTTCTATAGTGATAACATTTCAAGGAAAGGGTGGATTTAGTATATAACATTTTCTTAGACTGAAAAGAAATAAACCAGTTATGGTCCAACCTATTAAAATAGTCACCTGCATCTCGTCTAATTTTGATTGGATATCTGGAGGGAAATCCCCTGCTCCACAGTTAAATGGGTCAAAAGGTTCAGCTCCAAAGAGGTCCCGTTCTAAAAAGAAGAGAACACTGTAGTAAATGAAATGACAAGAAATGAGTTGGGGTGATTTAGCTTTCAAAGGCATGACAAGTAAGTAAATACAATATTTACATTATCAAATGAACCACGATCTACACTTAACATTTTATATTGGACTCAGGAAATAAGTCAAAATTTAGAGAACAGAGGAACTTTTCTTTAGAGGAGTGTCCTGGTAACGAGAATGCCACAAGCATATTGAACAGTGCTATTCACATAGGTGTTTGCTCAAAAGCAATGAATTAATGTAGAGGACAGATTGCTGACCAGAGAGAAGAGATTTTCATTAAATCCACTTTCTCAAACTGGGACTCCAGAATCACTAGCAATTTCAGGTATGCTTCAAGGAGAACTTGATGCTCCTGAAATCCAAGTGTACTTGTATGTGAGTATGGATGCTGTCTTTCTGTTGAGAAGTTTCTTAACTTATTCTCAGGAGTCCATGATTTATCTGCAAGTTACCTGCCAGTTAAAGAATAACTGCACTACATATTAAGTAAAGATTCTAACTCCATGTAAATTAATAAACATTACAGAGCTCTTTGGTGTATTTTGTTTAGCTCAGATGGTTCTAATAACAATAACAACAATAATAAAATCGTACAAATCCAATTTTCATGAATAAGATTTGCTATGTAGAAAAATAACATTAAAGTCACTTGAGTTTGATACAGGGGTAACAGAATAAAAACTAACAGGTGGTACGTCAGTCATTCTTTCCTCCAGCCGGCAAACATTTATTGAACATATATTATATACCATGCATCTTGCTAGACAATGGATTAAAGTAGTGAAGAAAGGACTGAGTCCATTCCCTCACATAATTTATAGCTGATCGGGGAACATAATTATTAAACAAAGACTGATATGTATTCAAAGAGGAGACAGTATTCAATGCAAGTGAGAAACAGGCGATCAAAACTAGGTTCAGGAGAACTACTAGGATTTCCAGGCACTAAAGTGAGAAACTAAGGGGACAATTTTACAAGTTTTTGCTTTTATAGATTTAGGTAGATTATGAAAACAAATGAATACATTTAAAAGTTCATTTAGCGTTTTAACTAAAACCTCACTGTATTTGAGTTTTCGATGATTTGATAATTGAAATTGAGATGAACAATTTGTCCTTAAATTGTTTATCTATATTACCTATCATCTAGCTATCTATCATCTACCATCCTAACTGAACTTCCACATTTAGAAATATATAGATGTTGGAAAATGTATTATGGTGTTACTTCAGCTTTTCACTAATAAATCCCTTAAAACATTGGACCGTCTCTGCCTAGATTTTCCAAAGGTATTTCAAACTCATCAATGTCTACAACAGAACTCATTATTTTCTCCTATAGTGATAGTTTTCCCTGTTAACAGCATTTCATCAAAAATCCTGAAATACAAGTATTATTGACTTTCATTCACCATCCTAATAGAGTATTCCTTCTAAATATCTTCAAATATATTTACTCTCCTCTCTATCTATCCACTTGGATTAAACCATTCATTGTGAGTAGAGAATAGCTACCAGAGCCTGGGAAGGGTGTATGTTTAAAATTGTTAATGAAACTAATGTTTGTTTGTTTGTTTGTTTTTTGCGGTACTGGGGATTGAACCCAGGGGCATTCTACCTGCGAGCTACACCCCCATCCCTATTTTTTATTCTTTATTTTGAAACAGGGTCTCACTAAGTTGTGGAGGCCTTACTAAGTAACTGAGGCTGGCCATGAACCTGGATCCTCAGGTCTCAGCCTCCCAAGTACTGGGATTACAAGTGTGCACCACCATGCCCATCTATAAATGAACATTTATTTATTTATTTATTTATTTATTTATTTTGTGGTACCGGGGATTGAATCCAGGGGCGTTCTACCTCCGCACTACACCCCTGGCCCTATTTTTTACACTTTATTTTGAAACCACGTCTCACGAAGTTGCGGAGGGCCTCACTAAGTACAGAGAGAGAGAGAGACAGACAGACAGACAGACGGGTAGAGCTGAGGCTGGCCTCGAACCCGGATCCTCTGGTCTCTGCCTCCCAAAGTACTGGGATTACAAGCGTGCGCCACCATGCCCGGCTCATAAATGAACTTTTAATTGCAATAAAAATTCACATGGCCTAAGGAAGTGCATTCTTATTTTGTATAAGATACCTGGATATATCAATAAAATGTTTTTACCTCAAAAAATTAGCATGCAATTCAAGTCCTGTATATGTGCAAAACATATGTTCATTGAATAAATAAACAAATGAGTGAATCTGTGATAAAACTTAAGGAAGTAAAATACTGGAATAAAGGAAGAGATGCAGGAACGTTCATAAGGACAAAAAAGACTCCATTAGAACATCATGGTGTTGGTGACATTTTTAGAAACATACTTTGACATGTATATCATGGATTATTTCCTCAAAAATTATTTTGCACTAGCACAAAAATATTCAGATAAATTAAAATACATATTTCAATCACTGCATTGAAATATATTTTAATTTAAATTAGATTTAACTGATAAAAAGGCATAAAATTGCATTTATGGATTACCATGCAGCATTTTGATATACACATCATGTAATGTTTAAATCAAATTAAACATATCTATTTACTCAAACATTTATCATTTGTTTATGATAAAAACATTAAAATCTTTTCTTCTAGCTATTTGAAATACACAGCACACTGTTGTTCTCCATAGTCACTCTACTGTGCAATAGCACCTTAGAATTTACTACTATCAAACTCTAACTTAGTACCCATTGGTCCCCTCTCCCTTCTCTCTAGTCTCTCCTGGTAACCTCTGCTCTACTCTTAACTTCTATGAGATCAACTGTTTCATATTCTAGATGTGAGTGACATCACACGATACTTGTCTTTCTGTGCCTGGCTTATTTCACTAACATAATAATATTCGGTTCCATCCATGCTTTTCCAAATGGCAGTGTTTCATTCATTTTTATGCCTGAATAATATTCAACTATGTATATGTAACACATTTTAAAAATCCATTCATCAGCTGATGAACACTTAGGTTGTTTCCATTTCTTGGCTATTGTGAGCAGTGCTACAAAAACACATGTGTGTGCTGATGTCTGTTTCATGGACTGATTTCCTTTACTTTGAATATATCACAAGGAGTGAGATAGCTGGATCAGATGGTAATTCTATTTTTAATATTCTGAGGAACCTCCATGCTGTTTTCCATCATGGCTGTACTAATGCACCACCCTTGCAGTGGTGTGCCAGGGCTCCCTTTTCTCTGTATCCTTACCAACACTTGTTATCTTTTCTCTCTTTGATAACAGTCAATATAACTGTAGTGAGGTGCTATCTCATTGTGGTTTTGATATACATTTCCCAGATGATTAGTGATACTGAAATTTTTTTTCATGCAGTTAGCCATTTGTATGTTTTCTTGTGAGAAAAGTCTCTGGACCGATTGCCCATTTTCTATTGGGTTATATATATGTGTTTTTTCTTTTGAGCTGTTTGAGTTCCCTACATATTCTAGATAGTATCTACTTGTCAGATATATAGTTTGCAAATATTTACTCTAATTCTATAGGTTGTTTCTTCACTCTGTTGATTGTTTTCTTTGCTATGCAGAAGTATTTTAGTTTGATGTAATCCCATCTATTTTTGCTTTTATTTCCTATGTTTTTGGGGTTTTGTCCAAAAAAATCCTTGCCCATTCCAATGTCTATTTTGAGTTGATGTTTTGAAATATTTTTATAAGATGATTTTCAAGTCTCTAGTGTTGTTAATTTGTAGTTATGAGTTAGTCCTCCAAAATGTATTGGATACCGAACACAAGCGATGTTCTTTGTTAATAATAACTATAGGCCTTGACATGTACTAAAGTCCTCAGTAAAAATTTCATAATTCTTTTCAAAATGTCTTAATGTGAACTAGAGAGAATTGAATAAAGCATAATATGTAACAATCTCTTTTCTTCAGCATTGCTTTGGGCTTAGTGATGGACACATGGCCACTGGGAACTGTTTTCAATTTCTGTGACAGGGTGCAGATCAGCATACAGCTAAAACATGGAAATATCTGTTGGATGCGATCTAATTCACAAAAAGATACTTTGATAGTCCTTCCAGATACACAGAAAAAAATAGAAAAGCAATGTCTTTATAGTATTTTTGAGACCCCAGTAGAAACCTTCACATAGTATTAACATATAAACAAATGATGAAATTCATAAAATTTATATTTGCTTTCCAACAAGAACACCCATAACAAGAATATTTAAACTATGCTATATTCTGTTAAAAGTGACTAAAATTATTACCACCAGTTATTTTTAATGAAGTAAAATATTTAAAATATAATCCCAAGCTCAACATATAATGAAGCAATTTTGTCATGATTTAAATAAAGCTATGCCACAACATAATTGCTTATACAATAGGTTCAAATTGCAAATAGAGATGTCTTTAGTAGTAACCTCTTAATTATTAACTAAAATATAATTAACTGAATTTTGGCATATATAAAAAACACAATACTTTAATCATTAAAGTTGTTAGTGAGATTATTGAGAATTTAATCTCCCACAAAGTATTGAACATTTAAAATGCACCAAAATATAGCAAGAAATATTGATTTATTTAGAAGGCTTACTAATCTCTGCTGATCTACTAGGTACTGGAGGTGGTTGTGTGCCATTGCGAGTAGGTACCGAAGACTGGTGTGATATTGGAGAAAATGGAATCATATCAAAGATGTCAGTGGAGGGTGACTTGGGTGTCACACTTCCTGCCTGCAATGAAGGTAATATGAATTAGGGTAGTATTTCATGTAGACACGTCATCACATTATAAGGCTAATATTTTTACGTGCATATAAAACATATTTAAACTACAACAAATTCCATTGCATCATATAAACTTGCCGTTTTGTAGATCAAATATTGACAATTTCACATGGTTCAAACTGTTATGCCAAATGCTCATTTAAAAGAAAGTAACAGAAAATTTCTACAAAACCTTTCTCAAAAATGATGGCAAAACATAGTGATGATACTATTCTAGATGGATTCATAAGACATATTGGATTTTTGTATATCTAGAAATAATTTCCATTTGTTCCAGAAAATTAGAAACATGTTAGAAACTATATCTAAAAACATGATTTCAGCAATGCACTTGCATAAGATTATAATTTGTAAACAGAAATAATTGAACATAAGTGATCCATCTTCTTAATTATAAACATTGAATTGCAATTAATATATTTTTTACATTTATAAAAGTACAGTATATTTTAATTTGCATTTATAAGCATGATGAAAACAGATACTCATTGCAGTATATTTCATTCTTGTAAAATTTCATCATGTTTTCTATAAAGAAAAAATAAACTAAGAATCTCCATGTAGCAACAAAATGACTAAATTATCAGATACAATCTGAATCAGGAATGAAATGTAGGGAAACAAGCATGAAAATTGTGTAAAATGAGGACAAGAAGTGATGTAAAGAAGAGACAAACATCGATTTGTCAAATGGGGGGATAGATGTCTAATCTCCTATCAAAACCACCTGATCTGATCAGGAATAAAAGAAAGAGAATTTCCCTTCTGGGGAGGACTAGAGGAAAAATTTGTTTTTCGTCTAAGACCATGGCCAGGGATCACTCAGAGTGGTTATAGTTGAAGATAAGAGTTCTCAGAAAACATTCATTTTTCTGATTCACAAATGCTACAGGTGATGAAAATATGAGGATGATTATATAGAGTAATAGATTTGCTGTCCCATTAAAATGATTATAAGTGCATTTTTTCATGCAAAGAATTGTGTCATCTCCCTTTCTTCAACAATTTTCTTTACTATTTCCTTCATCCCTTTCCTCTTATCTAATCATCCCTTCCCTCTGTCCTCCCTGGCTTGCATATCTTTCCTTCTTCTTAGGATGTGAAAATACTCAAATCTTACCTGTCATTAAAAACAGAACAAACCAACCAAAAACATTTTTACTCTGTTCATCTTTACCCTTCCTTCCTTCTTTCCTTCCTTCCCTCCTCCCTTCTTCCTCCCTCTCCCTCTCCCTCTCCCTCTCCCTCTCCCTCTCCCTCTCTCTCTCCCTTTTTCCCTCTCCCTCTCCCTCTCCTTCTTGTGCTGAGGATTGAACCCAGAAGCACTCTACCTCTGAGCTACACCCCTAGCCCTAATTTATTTTTAATTTGGAAACAGGGTCTCGCTAAGTTGCCGAGGTTGGCTTTGAACCTGAGATCCTCTGTCTCAGCCTCCCAAGTACTCTGATTACAGGCATGTGCCACCACGCCTGGTTTCATCTTTCTTTCTTGTCCCTTCAAAGCTAAGCTCCTTGAAAGAGGCACCAGTTTTCTGTCCTCACTTTTATTTCATTCATCCTTAATGCAGATCAATCCAGACTACACTCTTTTTTTCTCTTTTAAAAATAATTTTAAATCCCAGTACTTGGGAGGCGGAGACTGGAGGATCTGGGTTTGCAGCCAGCCTCAGCTACTTAGTGAGGCCCTCCGCAACTTCATGAGACCCAGTTTCAAAATAAAGTATAAAAAATAGGGCTGGGGGTGTAGCTCAGAGGTTGAACACCCCTGGGTTCAATCCCTGGTACCACAAAAAAAATAATAATAATTTTATTGGTGCAATATAATTATACAACATTGTGAGATTCAAAATAATACCTTTATATATGTACATGTTACTTGGTACATTTCCCAACTCTTCCCTCCCTGTACATGTTAATGAGATTGGTAGTGATACCGTCATATATGAACATAACATTATTTGATCTGTTTCCTTCCTCAAGCCTCCTTTTCTCCCTCCCTTTCCCCCATTCTATTGATCTCTCTTCTCTTTCACCTGAAGTCCCTTTTGTTTTGTATTTTCTGTCTAGCTTCCACATAGGAGAGAAAATATATGACTCTTGACTTGCTGAGACTGGCTTATCTCACTTAAGGTAATATACTAAAACTGCTTTTACCCATATTACCAATGACCTCATTTCCCAAATGCCATATCAGAGGGGTCCTCCAAGCGCTTTAAGTACTTGTCCTGTTTCATCTTTCTGGATTTTTGCACTATCCCCACTCTCCACTTGAAACTCTGCTATCAGGGAACCAAAGGAAACAAAAATGGCACGCAAAGGCTCCAGGTCCCATCGCATTAACTGAAGACATACCTGACCTCTTTGTTACTATAAAAATGGCACCTCCTGCAAGAATTTAAAAAGGGGAATAATAAAAATAATTTTGTGCTTTACAAATTACATGAGGTCTTGGAATGCTGCTCTCACTGACTGGCTTGTGAAGGCCACTTTTAGAAGGCGGCGGTATTAACAGTCCCAGTGACAGTCTGGAAGCAGGCGAGTTGACAGGAGTGACAGAAATGGAAGACATGTTTAGACAGGGAGATGAACCATCACTACTACGCCAGAAAGAGGATGAGCATCTCTGAAGCCCGTGTGGCTCATGAGCAGACGTTCTGTGCAGCCGCTGCAAAGGAACGACAGAAAAAGAGATACACTAAGGAGAAGAAAGATGGCATGGAGGAAGGGAAAAGTATACGTGAAATTGCATTTGTAAAAAAGAATGCTTTGTGAAAATAAGATACTTCAACAATAACTTTATCAAAATTAAAGCATATAGTTGAAGTGGATTTTGCTATTGTGGTAGCCCTTAAATTCTCGGTTGCTTAATCATTTTTTCATTGAAATATTATATGTTTAGATATTTAGAATAGAATATTGCATTCATTAGGACTTGAGAGGAAAAGAGTAGAGAAGCAAACGAGGGAAGCCTGAGATTTAGTACAGAAAGGGCCCCTGTGTCATGCGATGGGAAGAGCGAGGATCATGATCAGACAAGAGCAGTCACCGAGGTAGGACTGAACTCTTGTAAATAACATTACAGCTTTGTAGAATTTCCATAACAGGCTACAACATACATTTCAGATTCAATTCTCAAAGCATTCCTTTTAAATATTACTAACGGCAATAGTTATGTGTCTTTGTTATAACAGACACATGGGAATTAAGGCCACAGATTCTTTGTGACTTATTCCTTTATGAGCTAAGAGGCAGAACCAGAATTCAAAACAGTTTGACTCCAGTCATCTTGACCGGCTTCACTTATAAGGTGGCAAGTTCCAAATGGTCAGACTCATCAGAGATGCGAAGAAAGAGTTGTCAAGAACCTCAAATAAATCAGAGAGATAATAAATAATAAGCAAGTCGTTCACTACACTGGGTCTGTGTCTTTGGGTGGCTTTTAGGGGCTATTCCCCTTACAGCATGGAAATCTGCTCTCGAGCTAGAGAGAGCTGCGCTGCCAGATGCCACAGTGGTCAATTAAAACAACAAGCCAAAATAAGAGTCATAATTACGCCTTTATTCTCTTAGGGTGATAGTATAAGCAGGGGGCCAGAAAGAAGTTACCCGTTCCATCAATGCTCCATTTTTCCCTAGGAAATGACCCTGGACAAAGGTCAGAGGTATCAGGGTCTGTGTGGGGGTGGGGGTGGGGGAATTGCCTCATTGCTGAGGCAGCGGGAACTAAAGGTTCCTAGGGCTTCTTTCTTTTTTTTGGGGGGGGGGCGCACAAGCGGCCAGAGAGAGGGAAAAGGGAAAGGCCAAGAGTAGAGAAGTACTGAATACTGAGTCATAAGGGAGAAATGTGTCTCCGGGCTCCCAGGATGAGGCAGTCTGGGCAGAAGCACTGAAGAGCGGCCTCAGCCAAGGGCCCCAAAGGAGGCCTCTGAGTAACAGCAGAGCATGGCTGCCGGTGGTGCCCCAGTGCTCAGCCCTCCAAACCGAGCTCCAAGTGGCCTGGGGAGGGCAGGCTCCCCCTAAGGCCTGCCTGGCAGCCTTGAGAATTTCCTGTGATCAGGCAGAAAGAGCATGTGTAAGGTTAGGGTCTGCCGCTCTCTCCTCAGCTATGAATCACACTTCAGAGACAGTACATCAATAGGGCTTTGAGGCGGCCAACAAAAAATTGACTTTTCATAAACCTCATTGCAAAAGTTAGTCAACTAAATCAGGGTTAAAAGGATCAAACGGGTTTGAGGGATGTCCTTTACCTAGGAGCCACCTCCTGACACATTTCTGGAAGCAGAGGGGAAAGGGAGGCAGGGTACCGTGAGGTATTTAAGTTGAGGGCAGGATTCAGTGTGGAAGTCACGTCCCTGAGGGTCTCAGGTATCACTCTATTGATATGCACATGCAGGTATATAATCACTGATTTTATACCATGGTGATACCTCTCCATCTATCTAGATATATACCGATAGTGCAGGCATAGAATTTTAAAGATCCATTTTTGTTCTATACAGCTTACTGAATAATTTGGTCATTGTTGGCCACCTTTTACTTAATTATAGATTAAAACTGTAAGCTCCTTTGTGTACAAAATTTTGTATTTCTAAAATGTCTTATATAACAGAATACTATGTATAAAATAAACTGTCAATGTATATAATAGAATACTATGCATATACTAGGCTGTCAATGAATATTTTTGTCTAATTTAATATAAAATTATTTTACTTAAATTATAAATTTACTTAAATTATAAATTATATATTTTACTTAAATTGCTTAAATTATAAAAAGAGTGTCTACTGAGTAAACACATAATAAGATATTAAGTGGAACTAGTCTTTATTTATTTATTTTGGTACTGGAGACTGAGCCCAGAGGTGCTCTACCTCTGAGTTACAGCCTCACTTCTTTTTATTTTGAAACAGGGTTTTGCTAAGTTACCATATGCTGGCCTTGAACCTGTGATCCTCCTGTGTCAGCCTCCCAAATACTGGGATTACAGGTGTGTTCCTGTAATACCTGGCTTGGAGCTAATCCTTTTTTAAGACTAAAAAATATACTAAAATTTAAAAATAATACTATTTTGGAATGTTCATTTTTAAAAGAAATTATGTACATTATTTACAACGATACATTCGTATATACACTATAAATCTTACTATCAAGTAAAGTTATAATGTACCTATAAAAATTATAAAATAAAACATGCATTGCTTAGATGAAAAACAGCTTGATCTTTTGGGGATTGATCAGCCAGTATTTTGATAGATGGCTAGAAATGAAATATTTTGGACTGTTCTACAGAATTACATGGCACCACTGATTAGCCCCTTTGTGCTCATTACTTCAAGTGTCATGCTCTTCAGGAACATGCACATAAATCTAAATTGTTATACTAAGAGGAATTCTATGCTCAACAATTACATGGTAATTATGCAGAAGTGGTTAGATCATTAAGGTATATTAATAGTGAATGTCCATATTCATTATTTATTGTTGCCACAGTTTTTTAATTCTTTGTTCAGTAAGTAGTGCGCTGGTATACTTAGACCATGGTGCAGCTTTGCATTAAGTGTAACAGCAAGGTAAAAAGCTGCAACAGTGTGGGGCGTGGTGGTGCACACCTGCAATCCCAGTACTTGGCAGGCTGAGACAGAATGACAGCAGGTTTGTGGCCAGCCTCAGCAACTTAGTGAGGACATCAGCAACTTAGTAAGATCCTGTTTAAAAAAAAAAGAACAATAAAATAAGGCTGGGGGGTGTAGCTCAGAGGTAGAACACCCCTGGGTTCAATCCCCAGTACCACCCTGCCCACATACACACATAGAGAAATGATGTTACAGTGTTTGAATACTATCACTAAATACTAAATACATTTAAACAAAAACAAAAACAAAAATGCATTAAAGGTTAAACAGTTCTGTGGTAACACCTATAGAAATATTACAATGATACTGAAATTTTATTTTGTGTTATTAATTGCATTGATGATAGAAATCCCCAGACTCATTTTATATATAAAACAAACTTCCAGGTTAAAGTAGTTATTGAAATAGCAGATGTTCAAAATTCTAGTTAAGGTTAAATTTTAAAAGAAAGTTCCTTTAAACTTATTTTTTTCTTTTTATGTTTTATTTGGGAAAATTGCAGACTGAAATACAGGGAAAGTAGTGCCTTTCTGTGTATCCAGCACAGCGTCCACTGATCAGTGGTCCTGGTGGTCTGTAGGACTCTGGCAGCTTTCAGCTTTCATTTTTTTTATTTTATTTTTTTATTTTTGGCAGTACTGGGGATTGAACCCAGGGGCATTCTACCTCCAAGCTACACCCCCAGCCCTATTTTTTATTTTTTATTTTGAAACAGGGTCTCACTAAGTTGTGGAGGCCTCACTAAGTAGCTGACGCTGGCCAGGAACACGGATCCTCTGGTCTCAGCCTCCCAAGTACTGGGATTACAAGCGTGCGCCACCATGCCCAGCTTTAGACTCTGGATATATGCAGACAAAACTCTTTTTTGTTTTCAGTGCATAGCCTATTGTGAGTTTATGTGCATTCCCACCCTTTGAAAAGTACTTATAAACATATAAGTAATGAGCACCATTTCATAGAGTGGTTGGTATGAAATTTTATTTTATTTTATTTTAATAATATACTTTTATTGGTGTGGTATAGTTTCACATCATAATGTAAGTCATGTTGATAGTGACATACATGAACACAGTTATAATTATTTTATTTATGTATTTGTGTATGTATGTATGTATGTATGTATGTATTTGTGGTACTAGGAATGGAACCCAGAGGCATTCTATCTCCAAGCTATACTCCCAGCCTTTTTTAATTTATTAATTTGAAATAGGATCTTGCTAGGTCGTTGAATAAATTGCTGAGGCTGGTTGCAAACCTGAAATCCTCCTGTTTCAGTCTCCCAAGTACTGGGATTATAGGTATGTGCCACCTCTTCCGGCTCTAGACTTATAATTTAAATAGGGATGTTTAATTAATTTTTTCTAGTTAAGAAACTGTAAGATTAAAAATAGTGCTGAAGGTAGGATAAGATAATAGTAGCATAAAATGTTCTAGCAGATCATTCTGGGCTGTCATGCTGATTCCTACTCTAAAGTTCATTCTTATGGCACATTTTCAATATCATTGTATGAGAGAGTGAGATTCACAGTGATGCATTCATATATGTGCATAACATTATTTGGTCTGTTTCCTTCCCCAAACCTCCTGTTTCTCTCTCTCTCACAATCCCCTTCACTTCTCTTTTTTTCCCAAACTACTTCACTTTTTTAATGTGCTTTTATTGGTGCATTATAGTCTCATATCACAATGAAGATCAAGTTGACAGTAACATACATGCACACATGGCGCACGCTTGTAATCCCAGTACTTGGGAGGCTGAGACCGGAGGATCCGAGTTCGTGGCCAGCCTCAGCTCTCTCTCTCTCTCTCTCTCTCTGTCTCTCTCTCTCTCTC
>PVJS01041798.1:0-17782 GCA_004027185.1 Glis glis
TTTGAAACCGGGTCTCACAAAGTTGCAGAGGGCCTCACTAGGTAGAGAGAGAGAGAGAGAGAGAGAGAGAGAGAGAGAGAGGAGAGGAGAGAGGAGAGATAGATCGCGCATGCGCGCTGAGGCTGGCCGCGAACCCGGATCCTCTGGTCTCTGCCTCCCAAAGTACTGGGATTACAAGCGTGCACCACCACGCCCGGCTTATCCCACAGATTTTTATTCACTTAGTAGTTGATGGACATTTGGATTGCTTTCCATTTTTTGTTATTACAAATAAAGCTGTCATAAACAGTTATGTACAAGTATTTGTGTAGATGAATGCATTAATTTCATTTGTGGAAATACCTAAGAGAGGCTAAATCAGAAGGTAGGTATATTTTTAACTTTTTCAGAAGCTGCCATGCTATTTTCCAAATTGGTTGTATAGTTTTCCATTTCTACAGGCAGTATGTGAGAGACCCTATTGCTCCATGTGCTCGTCAACACTTGGTATGAACAGTTTTTAATCGCAGTTATTCTGATAGGTGTATGGTAGTATCTCACATTACATTTCCCTAATGACTAATGATATCTAGCATCTTTTTATCGGTGTATTGCATGTTCTTCCAATATAAGGTGCTTTGCTAAAACCATTGTAGGATTCTGGTCAGGTGGATGATAAATTCATGTTTAATGTACTTCATTTAGTCTAAACCCATTGCCATACAGAGAAACTGTGAAAACCATGGGCAGAATCCAGAACATGTAAACATCTACATGGCCCATTAACAGAAACATGAATGAGTAAGTGGGCTGAAGCGCAGGGCCTGACAGAGGGGCCTGGAAGCCGGAGTGGGAGATGAATGACTCTGGCTGTCAATAGAGATTAAAGTTCTCCACAGGAGACAGGGGAGCAGAGGGAGGTGATAAAGGGAAGCTGTGTGTTGCCTTCCTCCTTGCGGTTGACCTGCCGCCTGGGGCCCATCAGAAGCTGTAGCATAAGGAACAAGAGGACTTATGGAACGGAGCCAAATTGCCTTTGGGACCCAAGGCCTGAGTTATTCATAAATCCATAGGCCACAATAGTATAGGAATATTAAGACACATTATAAGCTCAATTTTGGACCTGAAGTTTGAAGAAGAAAAAGTGGGATGGGTAGAGAAGAGAAACTAGAAAAAAGAGTCAAAGCCAAACCTACTTTTCAAAATGAACCTCATGAAAAAATAATGATAAAAAAGACAATCAGTTGAGAAAATGAAAAAAATTATGAGAAAATAATTATGACAGCAAAGAATCATGAAAGAAGAATAAGAAAAACTATTAGAGTAATTAGTATGTTCAAAGCACTTGACACATTTAAACAAAACAGCCAGCAAAATCAACAATCAGAACATAAATTGACACAGTTGAAATCAATTTTAGGGTACTATATGAAAGAATATGAAATAAATTTATTTTTTCAAAAAGAAAAATGAAACCAGGCTCAGTGGTGCATACCTGTTATCCCAGTACTTGGGAGGCTAAGACAGTAGGATCACAGGTTTGAGGCCAGCCTCAGCAACTTAGTGAGACCCTGTTTCAAAATAAAAATAAATTTTAAAAAAGGCTGGGGATGTATCTCAGAGGTAGAATAAAGAGAGAGAGAGAGAGAGAGAGAAGGAGATCAAAGAATGATATTCATAACAAAGAACAGAGGTGGCATTAAACAAAATGTACATTAAAAAAAGAATATGTGGAATCTGGACATGGTGGCACATGCCTGTAATCTCAGTACATGGGAGACTAAGACAGGAGGATCACAGGTTTGAGGACAGCCTCAGCAACTTAGTGAGACCCTGTTTCAAAAAAAGAAAAGAAAAGAGAAAATAACAAGGGAAAGAAAAGAAGGTTTGAGGGTAACTGGGGGGTTAGAATCCCCCTAGGCTCGATCCCTGTTAACCCCCCCATGTGAATATTTTTTAATATGTTTTTATTGGTGCACTGTAGTCTCACATCACAATGAGTATCAGTTTGGTGTTAACATACATGCATACAGCTCTTGGTGTCCCTCCCCGCCATGTGAATATTAAAAAAAGAACCAGAAATATTGGAAATAAAAGGCTCTATTTTCAGTATGAAATATAGATGGGTAGACTCTAGCCAGGTGTGGTGGTTTGCAAACAATGGCTGTCTACTCTTGCTAGTCTCTCCATCAACAGATGGACTATGTTTCCCCACTCCTTGAGTCTGGGCTGGGCACCGTGACTTGTATTAACCAATGGGTCACTAGCCAAGGTGATACAAGTACACACTTCAAAAACACCTGAGCATATGCTCCTGCTGCTGGGAACAATGAAACCGCCAGGACAGTAATGCCTGCCTCAGCCTCCCGGGTGGCGAGAGATGACATGGGCGAGGCTTTCAGCCATGTTAGTCATCCCCCTGGCCCAGTGGCCCAGCGGCCCAGCGGCCCAGCGGCCCAGCGGCCCAGCGGCAACCAGGCCCTGGCTGACTGGTGGGTAAATGTCGTTGCATGAGCAAGTCCAGGCAAAATGAGCAGGAAAACCACCCAGCTACACACTCATGAGAAATAAGTTGCTCTTATTTTAAACCACTGAAATTTGAAAGATTTATTAGGCAGCAATATATTAATTGATACACTGGCATTGTAGAAGAATTGGTGAATGGAGAGATAGTTTGAGTAATAGTTTGATAGTTTTGATAGTAATAGACATAGTTTGATAGTTTCCTTGCAGTAACCCAAAATACTGCAAAGAAAAAGGAGATTAAAACATGGAAACTAAAAAGGAGATTAAAGATAGATGTGGAGGATTTTGTTGTTTTTTTGGGGGGGGACTTGAATTGGGGATTGAGCCCGGGGCATTCTACCTCCATGCCACACTCCTAGACCTTTTTTTCTTTTTTAAACTTTTTATTTTGACAGGGTCTTGCTAAGTTGCTGGGGGTCTTGCTAAATTCCTATAGCTGGCCTCCAACCTGTGATCCTCCTGTCTTAGCCTCCTAAGTACTGAGATTATAGAAATGTACTACAGTGCCAGGCTTAGACGTGGAGGTTCTAATGTACATCTAACGGTAATTCTGGAGGAAAAGATTAGAGGGAGTGGCGGGAAAGTAATGTTTAAAGCAATGATAATTTGGAATTTTCCAGAACTAAATAAAGTCATAAATAGGTTTAGCTCCCAAAACTAATAAGAAACATTTTGTAGATTTGACAATATAATTTATGTATAATCTAAACTTCACTATTATCATAAGCTATTTGCATTTGACTTGAAAATGTGAATTCTTCTCAAGTTAAACTGAAAGGGGGCAGTTATTTTTTTGAAGTTCAAGTTTCTTAAAACTTGACAAATGACAGCAGTGGTGGTAGGGAAGGTCTCCCTGTGCAAGTGCCAGCATGTTAAACATGCTTGTGTCTCTGTCAATTTTCCTTTTCTTTTAGGAACTAGCCCTCCCACAAACCACATGGTTTTGATGATCTCAAAACCATCACACCGGACGTGGTGGTGCACACTTGTAATCCCAGTACTTGGGAGGCTGAGATTGGAGGATCTGGGTTCACGGCCAGCCTCAGCTACTTAGTGAGGTCATCTGCAACTTAGTGAGACCCTGTTTCAAAATAAAGAATAAAAAATAGGGCCGGGGGTATAGCTCAGAGGTAGAATGCCCCTGGGTTCAATCCCCAGTGCCAAAAAAAAGCAAAAAAAAAAAAAAATTACAAGTTCTCAGTCTCTGCCACTCTAGCATTGCAGGGGAGGACATTAGGAACTAAGATTTTCTACTTTTTTCTCTTCCAGGAATTTTAAACTTCAGATGAATTCATTATAAAAAAGCCATACATTCTGAGCTGGATGTGGTGGTACATGCCTGTACTTCCAGTACTTGGGGGGCTGAGACAGGAGGATGGCAGGTTCAAGACAAGCCTGTGCAACTTAGCAAGACTCAAACACTCAGCAACTTAGTGAGACCCTGTTTCAAAAAAAAAAGAAGAAAGAAAAGGACTGGCAGTGTAGCTTGAAAGTAGAATGCCTGTGGGTTCAATCCCCAGTACAAAAAAAAAGTCATACATATTTGTATTTCACATATATACATTTCTTCTTTTTCTTCCTCCTCTTTCTCCTCCTCCTCCTTCTATTTTTGGTACTGGGAATTGAACTTAGGGTCATTCTACCTCTTAGCTACATCCCTAGCTCTTTTTATTTTTCATTTTAAAACAGGGTACTGCTAAGTTGCTGAGGATATTGCTAAGTTGCTAAAGCTGGCCTTGAACCTGTGATCCTCCTATTTCAGCCTCCCAAGTACTGGGATTAAAGGCATGTGCCACCACACCCAGCAGTATTTCTTTTCTTTTTAAGGATTCATGGCAGAAAGAAGTGGTGCACTTGGGAACTCAGTCCACTATTTTGATCTCGTCTTTCATGTGTACTTTTGTTCTTTCTAAGGATCAATTTTTCAAAACAGCAATGGATTGTCATCATGCTATACATTAGCTCTCCAGAACATATTCATCATTTATTTGAAAGTTTGCATCCTTTGACCCAAATCCCCCCATTCTACCCCCTATCCCCTGCAATGACCATTCTGCACTGTGGTTCTATGAGGTCAGTTCCAAGTGACATCTTGCAGTACTTGTCTTTCTGTGTCTGGCTCATTTCACTTAGCATAATGTCCAAATGCCAAGATTCTTCTTCTTAGAGACTGAATAATATAGTAAACTTGAAATTTGCTGAGAGTAGATCATAAATGCTATTGCATAAACACACAAAGATAGCCATGTTAGGTGATGGGTGTGTCATGTAATTTGATGGTCATTATTTCACAATGTATATGCATATTAAAAGATCATTTTGGCTGGGCGTGGTGGCGCACGCTTGTAATCCCAGTACTTTGGGAGGCGGAGACCGGAGGATCCAGGTTCGCGACCAGCCTCAGCTCGCGCATGCGCGCGCGTGTGTGCATGTGCACGCGAGCGTTCTCTCTCTCCCTGTCTCTCTCTCTCTCTCTCTCTACTTAGTGAGGCCCTCCGCAACTTCGTGAGACCCGGTTTCAAAATAAAGTATAAAAAAAATAGGGCCGGGGGCGTAGCACGGAGGTAGAACGCCCCTTGCGTTCAACCCCCGGTACCGCAAAAAAAAAAAAAGATCATTTTGTACACCTTAAATACATGGAATTTTTGTTTGTCAATTCTACCTCAATAAGGTGGGGGGGCCACAGCAGATAGAAAGCAGCAAGTTTAATATCAGGAAAAAGGATTCTAGAAATAGTCTTATGAACAGCATTAAAGAATGACAGGTTAGAACCTGAAAGTAAGGAAGAAAACCAGAAAATTTAAAAAGGAGACATACTAGTCAAAACATACATCAATGGGATGCTAATATAGGGTTGTGTATATAGATGTATGTTTCAGCAGACTCTGAGGAAATCAATATAAATTGAGTATACAGTGATAATTGTGTAAGTCTTTAAAGCTTTCTAGACGAGCATATTATAATTGTGTGGGTCATCAAGGCATTTTAAAATATTTTTGTAGTCTCTAATAAGGCAAGAAAGTAGCAAATGTGTCTGTATATTTGTAAAAAGCTATCAAAACGAAACTTTTATTGTTTAAGGAATAAACAATTATGTGTAAAATTTATTCCATAAAGACCTGAGATTTTATTCCATTAGCTAAATTCTGAAGGTTTAGAGACTCATCATTATTTTTTGTGCTTTTTCATTTTGTCATGCTTATGTAAGAAACACCGGAGGGTCCCATGCCAATAAAATACAATGTTTTTCTTTCCTTGATATGGTATATAACGTTTTAAATTTTATTCAAAGGAAACTTCTCTGTGTAATTCAGAGTAGTAGTCCTATTTTTCAAAATGGAACAGTTTGTCCTGGTAGGTTGTTTTCATTTAATGCATTGACTATTGATTGTTCTGAGTCACAGAAAGATCAGAACCTAATTATTTTTACTACTAGAAAATTGTAAGTAAAGCTTTTCCCCAAATATTCTTTCTTAGACATATATTGAGTTATGTTAAAAAGTGTGCTGTGTGGGAACTAATTTATCATTTCAGAAATGAAAAGATAAAATAAAGCCCAGGATTCCCTAATTAGTTACCTGTCTAGGGTAAGTAGCTTAATTGTCATTTCGTCTGCCTTTCTTGTAGAATCGGAATGAATCGCCTGTATAAAACGCTGAAGATTGCCATCCAATCCCTGCTTGGATTCTTCCAGTACCCTAACTACAAGGCATCACGTTTTACTTTTATCCAGCTCAAATGTTAAAATACTATATTGCTTACATTGAAGCAAACATGCCTCTCTGTATCATTGAATGCAACACAATTATTTTTGTGTTTCTATAAGTGAGTCATTAATCTATTTGAAGACAATATTATATCTGTCTTCATTTGTCTAAAATAATTTCACAACAACAAAAGAAAATTAAGCTCTCATTATTCTTCCTTCCTTTCTATTCTTTCTTCCTAATTTTTCCTAGTTCAGTAGGGAGCTAATCCATGTGGCAGGGAAGGGAGGGAGAACCTAGCCCAGGTATGAGAGTCTGAGTGACGTGAGGATGCTCTGGCTTAGTAGAAGATGCAGGGTCGGATGATGTCATCAGGTCTCCCTCCATCTCTGGGCTTCTTGGCAACAGCAACATGGCTATTCTAGCTGCAGACTTAAATACCAGCAAATGTCTTGGGCTTGATTCTGAATCCCATCCTTGAATCAATACTTGTGGCTGGTAATACAATGACTGGTTGAGGTTGGGTCATATGCCAACCCCTTGGTTGACCTTGGATTTGAGTTCATTTCACCCAATCACTGCACTAAAGATAAGAGAGGGATAATTGGGTCTTGTTATTAGGAGAAGAAGAAAGAGAAATAGAGTCTAAGTAAGCTAAAACAATAGATGTCCACTCAAATAACTGTTAATATGTTGAGTAATAATATCTAGTCTTTTCTTATACATACATATTCCTTACAATGAGATCATTCAGTGAAAGCTCTTTTTTGTGACTTGTTTTTGTTTTACTTAAAACCAATATTAAAAATTTTTCAATGTCAATGAATATTCTTTTAATAATAATTTTGATAGATATGAAATGCTAATTTTATTTAACTGTTCTCTACTTCAGATCATGTATGTTCTTTGCATAGTGTGCTAAACAGCACTGAAGACTCTTTGCACATAATTCTTGTTGCACTCATTCAGGTATTTTCTCAAGATAAATTTCTAAAGGTAGGATGGTAGGCCAAAGAATATGCCTGTTTTCTGGATTCACAACCATTTGTAACTACCATTCTTCATTTGGCATTTGATGGGCACTCAATATTTGTGAATATATTATTGGGACCAATATTTCCTCATTCTGAAAAGTATACCTTAATTTTTCTATTCCCTAACATTGTGTTAATTTGTATATTTAGCAATAGTGGTATTTGCGTCTTTGTGTTCTACTCTTCCATGTTTTATCAAGATTGATCTTCATGATCAATAAAATACAACAAAAATTATGGCATGTCACTTCTGACATTGAGTTAGAAAGGACATTCTGGTTTCTGACTTGGTCTCTGTCTCTCTTTTAGATCACTCACTGTGTCAGAGGCCAGCTGCCACGTTGTGAGAATAGTTAGGGTCGCCAACATGGGGAGGAATTGAACTTCCATCCAACAACCAGCAAGGTACTGAGCTCTGTCGAATCCTGTGTGAGGGAGCTTGAAGTGGGGTCCCCTCCGGTCGAGTGTCCCTCCAGATGACCGCAGCCTCGGCTGACTGGTGACTGAAACTAATGAGACATTCTGGATTAGCTGCTCCGGGATTCCTGACTCACAGAATTGTGACTTGACCCACTGTTTGTTCTCTTAAGCAGCTCAAATTTAGAGATAATTTGCTACACAGTAATAAAAAAACTAGTACTACTTATGCTGTTATAAAGATTTAATTCTTTTCCTTTCTTTCTCCTTCCTTCCTTCCTTCCTTTCCTTCCTTTCCTTCCTTCCTTCCTTCCTTCCTTCCTTCCTTCCTTCCTTCCTTCCTTCTTTCTTTCTTTCTTTCTTTCTTCTTTCTTTCTTTCTTTCTTTCTTTCTCTTTCTTCTTTCGTGGTACCCAGGAGCATTCTATCTCTGAGCTATACTTCCAGCCATTTTATTTTTTATTTTGAAACAGAGTTTCACTATGCTACTGAGGCTGGCTTTGAACCTGTGATTCTCCTGTCTCAGCCACCCAAGTACTGGGATTACAGGCATTCACCAAGATATCCAGCTAGAGATAGAATTTTTAATAAAAACTTTTCACGCTGGGCATGGTGGTGCACCCTGGTAATCCCAGTCCTTGGGAGGCTGAGACAGGAGAGTCTAGGTTTGTGGCCAACCTCAGCTACTTAGTGAGGCCCTCCACAACTTAGTGAGACCCTGTTTCAAAATAAAGAATAAAAAATAGGGCTGGGGATGTAGCCCGGCGGTAGAACGCCCCTGGGTTCCATTCCAGTACCACAAAAAAAAAAAAAAAACTTTTCACACATAAAACCCCTGGTCCTGATGTCTTTACTGATGAGTTTTATTAGTGATGTAACTAAGAAATAATATCAAACTTACATAAACTTTTTTAGGATAGAAGAAAAGACAATTCTCAATTCAGTTATGTGGCCAGCATAATGCTATTATCAAAACCAGACAAAATTATTACAAGGAGAAAATTATAAACCAATATCTTTAATAACCACAGTTATTAAAGAAACCTTAACAAAATATTAGGACATCAAATTAAGCAATATATTACAACCAAAATATATCATGACCACATTGGATTTAGTATATAATTGCAAGATTATCTTAACATTCAAAACTCAATATAATTCAGATTACATTGTATCAGATTAAAGTAGGAAAAACCCATAATCATTGTAAGAAATGCAGAAATAGCATTAGACAAAATATGAACACCCATTTACAATAAAAATTCACAGAAAACTAGGAATAGATAGAAACCTCATCCATCTGATAGCACACACATATGAAAAGCCCGCTGCTTACTGTTGAAATAGTACTCCCTCCATCACCACTTCTGTTCAATATTATACCAGATAAATGTTCTAGTCAACGCAGTAAGAGGGAAAAATGACTTAATCTTGGAAAACAGAGGAAAATATTTTAAAAACTATTTTCAGCTTTTACAATTATCTACAGAAAACCCCAAAATATTTTTAAAACATTTCTAAAAATAAATTAACTTAATATGTTGAGAATCCAAAGCCAGTGTACAGAAATCAATTCTTTTTCTTTACATTAGCAATGAACAATTGGAAAAAAGAAACTTTAAAAAAATCATTTGCAGTAGCATCCAAAACCCATAAAATTCCTAGAAATAAATTTAACAAAAGATGTGTAGAAATTGTACACTGGAAACTATAAAACATTGCTGAGAGCAACTAAAGCAGACCCAGTTAAGAAAAAGATACACCATGTTCTTGGTGGGGAAACTCAATATTTTTTAAGATGTAAATTCTTTTCAAGTTCATCTGTGTATTCAAGGGAATCTTAATAAAAATAACTGCAAGATTTTTTTGAGAAGCTGACAAGCCATTTCTAAAATCAATATGGAAAATTTAAAGAACCTATGATAGCCAAAATAATGTTAAAAATTGGAAGGCTTACACTACTTAATTTCAAGAGTTGTATAAAAGCGCAATGATCAAAATAGTATAGTACTGATAAAATATAGACAAATAGCTCAATGGCACAGAATAAAAAGCCCTCTATGTAACCATTTGCATATGATCAAATGACTTGGCACCAAAGTACCAAAGTGATTCTATAGTGAAGGAAAGTTTTTCGACCAATGGTGTAGAAACATTTAGATATCCATATGGGAAACAACAAACATGACTACTCCTACTTATATCATATCATACACAAAAAATATGGGGGCATCATGTAGATTTAAACATAAAAGTTAAACCTGTAAGCTTTAGAAGAATTTATGGTGAAATAGCTTTGCAACCTTCTGTAAAGTGGAAATCTTTATCTAAGACACAGAAAGCACTGATTATAAAAATGTTTAAATTGAAGTTAATCAAAATTAAAAAAAAAACTCTGTTCCTCCAAAGGCACTGCTATGAAATGAATAGTCAATTCACATTCTGGAAATATTTGCAATGTATCTAACTGATAAGAACTTGGATCCATAGTATAAAAAGAATTCTTATAACCCAATAACAAAAGGCACCCCAATTTAAAAATAGGCAAAAGAAAAAATATATATAGGACCAATAAGCACATTAAAAACTACTCAACACCTTCAAGCATCAAGAAAGCAGATTGAAGCCACAATGAGATACCCAGCTAATTAATAAAAAGGTTATAAATAAAAAAAGCTTATATCATCAAATGCTGTCAAGGATGTATGTGAAAATTAAAACATTCTCATAATGCTAGTGGGAATAAAAATGGTAAGCCACTTTGGGAAATAGCTTGACGATATCTTATAAAACAAAGCATACATTCATCCAACATTGCACCTCCTTCTATGTATCTAAGAGTAACGAAAACATATATGAACAAAAAGCCTAATAGGAGAATGTTTATAACAACTCTATCTATAATAGGACAAAACTGAAAAATGTCCAGGAGTCAATGTCTAATCAATAGGTATATTCATTGGAATATTATTCAGCAAAATAAGAAAAAGATAAATTAGTGACATACTTTACAATGTGGATGTATCTCAACATGCTGAGAAATAGAAACCAGAGTCTAGACAGTACATATTTTGTGACTCCACTGAAATGAAGTTCTAGAGCAGGTACAATAATTTTATGGTGATAGGAATCAAAGCAGTACTACTTTTTGTGTGTGGGAGGGACTGACCAGGAAAAGGGGCACAGAAAACTACTCGAAGAGATAGAAATGCTCTATATTTTGAGAAGTGTGTGATTATACATGGATGCAAGCATTAAAACTGAATGGTATAGCTGGGCATGGCGGGGCACTCCTGGAATCCCAGTACTTGAAATGCTGAGACAGGAGGAGGATTACAGGTTCAAGGACAGCCTCAGCAACATAGCGAGACTTTCGGCAATCCAGCAAGACCCTGTTTCAAAAACAAAAAATAAAAAGGACTGAGGGTGCAGGTTGGAGGTAGAATGCCTCTGGTTTCAATCTCCTGTACCACACACACACACAAACACATCAAACAAACAAAGAAAAAAAACCTAAATGATCCACTTAAAATATATGCATTCACTGTTTCTTAATCGTGCATCAATAAACCTTAAAATATGCATGCAATTTAATTGTTCTTCATTAGAGTCTCCTCTTCATCAATCCATTAATTAGCACACATTGGACAGAGCAATTCAACTGCCAATGAGCCAATCTATCTGAATCTTCATGTAGTCAGTATTTGTCCTTTGTTTTCAATGATATCATGAGTTACTTGATCGCATTAAAATAAACCTATGTCTGTGACAATCCTCAGTGTATTAGGTGAGTACCTCTAATATAATTGATAAACTTAGACACAGAAGTGATTTTTAAATTTTACAATTCTTTGAATGTCTTATTTTACATTTAATTATTTTTCTTTGTTTTTGTATTTTGTGCTACATTTATGTAGCTTATTGCAATATTAAACTCCTTTAAGAATATCATATAGTTTCTTCTATTTCTTGACAACTTCATTTTGTTATAAAACGTGAAATATACAGTATTTATTTATTTGCGGTACGGGGGATTGAACCCAACGGCATTCTACCTCTGAGCTACACCTCCAGTCCTAATTTTTATTCTTTATTTTGAAATAGGGTCTCACTAAGTTGTGGAGGGCCTCACTAAGTAGCTGAGGCTGGCCTCAAACCCAGATTCTCTGGTCTCAGCCTCCCAAGTACTGGGATTACAAGTGTGCACCACCACGCCTGGCTGTATTTATTTATTTTTATAAATTTATTGGTGCATTATATTTTCACATCATAATGTAGTTCATAATGATAGTGACATACATGCACACAGCACTTGGTGAGCTTCCTGCTGTCTCCCTCCCTACTCCCCCCTTCCCCATACATGATACTGAGATTGGCAGTGGTATTTTCACATATGTACATAATATTAGTGGAAGTGTTTCCTTCATTAATTCTCCCTCTCCCCCCTCCCCTAGACCACCTCCCTCAATCCACTGGGGTTTCTCCTCCGTTATCTAACGTCCTTCTTGTATCTTGATTACTCCCTAGCTTCTGCATATGAGAGAAAACATAGGACCCTTCACTTTCTGTGACTGGCTAATCTCACATAACATAATGCTCTTCAGGTCCATCCATTTTCCTGCAAATGACATAATTTTGTTCTTTTTTATTGCTGAGTAGAATTCCATTTTGTGTATAGCCAATTATTTTGTAATCCATTTATTTGTTGATGGACACCTAGGTTGGTTCCATAATTTGGCTATCATGAATTGTGCTACTATAAACATGGATATACATGTATTACTATAATATTCTGATTTCAATCCCTTTGGAAAGATACCCAGGAGTGGTATAGCTTGATCATATGGTGGAAAATATGCAGCATTTAAATAGGAAGACAAGCAGAATAGGAGTAAACAAAAAATCCTTCTAAACTGGTAGGAGTGTGAAGAGGAATTTTAAAATGGGGAACTGTACAAGATGGAGAATGATCAGGATTAGGTTATTGGATGAGAGAACAGGGTCAATTGTGTCAGGAGCTATTTGAGGTCTGAATCAAAAGATATCATGTGGCCACCTTTTCCAAAGTTGCCCTCAAAATGACAGAAGATACCACGGGAAAGAAACCTTTATTTACAAGTCCATTATAAACCTTTTCATCTAGAGAGGCAATTTAAATATCATCCAAAATATTTTGGTAAAATATTGTCCAATTACCTAAAATGAAAAGTTTATGTAAATACCTGACTTGACAAAAGCCATATTATTAAAAATATCCCTTGCTGTAATTGTTACACATATTTTGTTGTTATAATAGTAAAAAGTTAGTGAGAAGCCTTTGATTTCACCAGTATCTGTCAATATCCAGTTCAAGGGCATTTGCATATTATAGACAATTCAGGACTAAATATGGTGTGCTACTCTAGAATCTTATTATTTGATGATAATGATGTTGATAGCTAATGCTTCTTGAGTTCTTAAAATGTGCCTAGTAGAATGCAAATCTTTTCCATGGATTTATCTGTATAAGTCTTAATGACACTAAGACCACAGTACCATTATTATTTCTATTTTACAAAGGGAAGAGATCTTCAAGAGTGTATAAAACATATTTGATGTTACTAAGCTAATGATGGCCAAGCCCAAATGTTCCTCTTAACCAACATGCTATGATCCAAAGATGCCAATGTGCATGTAGTTGAATACTTAGATAGATTTTTTTCTTTTTGCAAGATTCTATTCATAACATGTTGTTAGTTTTACCATTCCTTTTTCGCAGGGTTGTTTGTTTATTTATGACAGCATCTTCAGAGAATGTAGGCAGTGATCTTACTTGTATGTGCTTCAATGTTAGACTGACGCTTTTACCCAGCATGAAAAGTATTAATACAATCTCTTCCCAGAGAGATGGATTATCAGCGAAAATAAATGACAATCTTCTCTGGCAATAAAAATAACAAGACAGACAGGACAAAAGTAATGACATCCTCTAGCATAATCTTGGCAGAAAATAACTAAATCACCTTGAAGGAGATAAATTGTTACAAAACACCATCCCTGTCTAATATGGATTGACAGGGGATGACAGGATCCTTCCAGAGCATGGCAGCCAGCAGGCCCACGTGCTTTCAAAGGACCAAAGGCAGTGACACTGCCTGCCAGTCCATTCTAAGCATAAAACAACCAGTTTCTCTCCAGGCAGATGTTCACTCTTCGATACTATTTCTGGGGAAAGATGGCTTAGTGGGAAGGATGATATCTTTTTCCTTCATATCCTCCTCTCGTGTGTGAGCATAGGACTGGGATAGGGCAGAATCTACAAACCCATTGTTGGGATACAAATCAGCCAAACGTCTTTAGCTGGAGCAAGGGAAGCACTGTGTAACACAATGTTTGAAGCAGAGACCATACCAAGCATTTGGTTTGCAGATTATTATTAACTTCTCTAGAATCTATACAAAACTTTTCAAGAATTTTTATATAGGCTCAGTTTATTACTCATCAAAGTGGATTTTTAATTTGCCTAGAAAGCAAAGTAGCTTTGGAATTAAATGTTACATGATAAAACATTCGAAGTGCTGGAGCAGTGGGAGGACCTCATAAGAAAAAAATTTTTATATTCTTTGGGATGCAAAGAGTTTTTTAAGGATGACATGAAATACCAAATCCACATTGAAAAGATTTATTTGATTCCATAAACTTATAAAACACTGCTAAAATGTTAAAGACAAAGGATAAAATATTGGAAGCACCACAAGCAGCATTATGTTGGTCACTGTTTTTACCTTAATAACTCTTGCAAATGATTAAGAAGAAAATAACATTCGGAAGGGCAAAATATGAATAAGTGCTTCAAAGAGAATGAAATTCAAAAGGTTACTGGATATGTGAAACGATGTTCAACCTCACCACAAATAAAAGGACTGCAAACCCCAACAACAAGGAGATCTCATTTCTTATCAGATTTGCATTCGAAAGAGTGACAGTGTTCATTGATGTTGAGGTGTCAGGACACACACTCTTTCCTGTGTCATTTGTGGATTGTCAAATGGTCCATGGGATAAAAGAGCAGAAAAATGTGTATCTGCTTTGATTCATCGGTTCCTCTTCTTGCAATCTCTCCTACAGTAACACTGTTAGAATAATACAAATAATTATATACATTGCAGTTCAGTAGGATACCTTTAATAAAATTTACTGTTGGCATAATCTGAGATTTAATAGAATTTTAAGAATAGCCCGAGAGCATGCCTTTCACCCAGAATCCCTACATATTTACATTTCCTCACACGAGCCTTATTCTTTACATGAACATTCTCACACACATTATTTTCCCCCTGCACAAGGCATTTCTTTACCCTTTAGTATTTCATTGTGTATTTACTAAAAATCCAGGACATTATTATATAATTTCTGTCTATTTATTTATTTATTTTTTGTGGTACCGGGGATTGAACGCAGGGGCGTTCTACCTCTGCGCTACACCCCCGGCCCTATTTTTTATACTTTATTTTGAAACTAGGTCTCACGAAGTTGCGGAGGGCCTCACTAAGTAGCTGAGGCTGGCTGCGAACCCGGATCCTCCGGTCTCGGCCTCCCAAGTACTGGGATTACAAGCATGCGCCACCACGCTGGCTTTCTGTCCATTTATTAAAGCTAACAAGTTGATGTGAGACTCTCAGCAACCTAGCAAAACCCTGTTTCAAAATAAAAACTAAAAAGGGTTGGGGGTGTAGCTCAGAGGTAGGGTTTAACATCTAGTGCCAAAAAAGTTAATATTGGTATAATTCTATTGCCTAGAGAATGTATTCAATTTTTTTCAATTGTGTCAGTAATGTCCTTTATAGCAGAAAAGTCTGTGGGTTGTATTCATTGTTTTGTTTCTAGTTTCATTAATCTATTTTATTTTTCTTGTGATACTAGAGATTGGACCCAGGGAATTTCTACCTCCAGACCATTACTATCATTATTATTATTATTATTATTATTATTATTTTGAAGCAGGGTCTTGCTAAATTGCTGAGGGTCTTGCCAAGTTATGGAGGCTGGCCTCATGCCTGTGATCCTCTTGTCTCAGCCTCCCAAGTATTGGGATTATAGGACTGGGATTACAGGAGTGTGCACCATGCCTGACTAGTTTCATTTAGTCTTGAACAGCTTCTGTATCTTTCTTTGTATGTCATGACTTGAACATTTTTGAAGGAATCCAAGTGAGTTGTTTTATAGACTTCCTCTCCCTCTGGGTTAACCACATGTCTGCTCATGATTGGGTTTATGTTAGGCTCTTTGGGCAGAGACATCCAGGAGTCATGCTGTGCATCCCTGTGTCCATCACATCGCAGGGTACTGGTTGAAGTTTTAGCCCCTTACTGCTGGTGTTATCATCCGTCACCTGGGTAAGAGATTGTTTGTTGGGTTTCTCGAGTGTAAAGATGCCATTTTTATCATTATAATTTGTAAGCATTTTCTGAATATATTCTTTGAAACTATAGTGCTAATTACCTCCCAGAGACCCCACTTCCAAATACCACCAACATGTGCATTTGGGGATTAAGATGCCAGCACATGAAATTTTGAGGATATATTCAAACCTTAGTACCATGCAATGGAATATTACAGAGCTGTTAAAAAATAAGAAGGAGAGTCGGGTATGGTGGCACGTGCTTGTAATCCCAGTACTTGGGAGGCTGAGACTGGAGGATCACAGGTTTACAGTCAGCCTCAGCTACTTAATGAGGTCTCCGAAACTTAGTGAGACCCTGTTCCAAAATAAACAACACCAAAAAAATAGGGCTGGGGGTGTAGCTCAGAGGTAGAATGTCTCTGGGTTCAATCCCCAGTACCAAAAAAAAAAAAGGAACCTATTGTACTGATGTGCAAGAAGGTCTAATATATATGATATTTGAGAAAAGCAAATTAATGACCAGTTGGTATCATTCATTTTAAACCTTATATACAGGTATATATGCATTCAAACAGAAAATTTCAAGACTCTGGAAGATTACACTCCAAACCATATTTTTTTAACCTGTCATAGGAGAATAAGAAATAAGATAAAACTTTCATTTCTTTGTCGGTTCCTATAATGCTTGCTTTGCATGGAGTATTTATCAATTTTTAATTTAAAATAGGAATATGAAAATGATGAATACAAAATAAAACAACCAAAACAGTTTGGGTATGGTATCAATGGCTTGAAAGAGAATAAAAACAATTTATGGGAAGGTTAAAGAAACTAGGCCTCTTTGTACGTCAGGAAAATTCCTAGCATTAGCGCTCACTAGTCAATTATGTGGTAATAATTGCCTTGATCAGGAAGCCAATTTTCTACAAGTCTCATTTAGTATCCTCATCAGTTAAATGTTTCCATCTGTAAGTAGATTTTCATTTAACTGGGCTTGTTGACATATCCCCGAGTTAGGACCAGTAGACGCCTCTGGATGCGCTTCATTCTCTCCACCCACCCCTGATTTCAACAGAGGCTAGAAGGGTGGCTCAGACTCACCTGGCATTGACAGTGACCAGCCCAGGTCACACACAGCAAGCCTCCACATCCATCCAGGGGCTTTTCCCTTGAGGGTTACATGGTATTTTGTACAGCATTTTCAGGGAAGGGCTTTTGATAAGGTGTTATTTGAGTAGACACTGCAATTAAAGTTTCAAAGATTGCTGGGAACAACCTCCAGCTAGAAAAGCCCGTGCAAATGCCCTGTAGTGACCAGTCTAGGTGTCCATCAACAGATGAATGGATTACAAAATTATGAGATATACACACAATAGAATTCTAGTCAGCAATAAAGAAGAACAACATTATGTCATTTGCAGGAAAATGGATGGACCTGGAGAGCATTATGTTAAGTAAGATTATTCAGTCACAGAAAGTGAAGGGTCATGTGTTTTTTTTCATATGCTGAAGCTACGGAGTAATCAGGATACAAGAGGGACTTTAGATAATGGAGGAGAAACCCCAGTGGAGTGATGGAGGGGGTCTAGGAGAGGGTGGTGGTTGGGGCGGGGGGAGAGAATTAATGAAGGAAATAATTCCATTGACATTATGTGCATATGTGAAATTATCAATGCCAATCTTAATACCATGTATGGGGGAGGGGGAGGGGGTGGGAAGGGAGCCGGGGGGGGG